>APFE030969258.1:86431-131663 GCA_000404065.3 Pinus taeda
ATATATATATAGTAAAGCCAACTTAGTACGCTAAGGTGTTTTTTCTGCATATTGTTCATCCCAGTCAGGCCCTCCGCACCAATTAAAAATTGACACATTGTTATTTCTCAATGCTCTTGTTTTTATTCGTTTTCTTCTCTCGCCAAAAGGTCCTTCTTGCGTTGACTTCAGGTTTGAAGGGGCTAACATCCACGGGTTACCGCAATAGGCAATGTTGCATGTTTTTGAGACTCCAATCGCTCTCTTCGTTGGGTTTTTATAAGGCCTCTCATTTAACCCGGAATGCACGCTTAGACGAAGAGAATGGAGTATATCTCGCACGCAAATCAAAAGCCATCTTAAGCAGTTGAACCAGAGCTAGTCATTGAACGCCCAGCTTCCCTTCGCTCGCTCTCGTTCTATATCCATTGTCAGAGTCCATATTTTAAGACACAGATGATCCCTTTACCTCTTTAATGTTTTGGTATTGATGGAATGTGAGTAGTTAATTGGTAGATAATATATAATTTTTTTTGGATGGTTTTCTCTTTCTAGTAGGATTAGATGTTTGTTTGTTTTTTTAAGATTAGATGTTTGTTTGTTTTTTAGGAGAATATATCTTAATAACAAATTATTATTTTTGTGGGTGAATATTTTACAGAATTGTTTCTAACAAAAACAAAAAATTTATTTAGATATAACTTTACTAATTATTATAAAAAATTTCATTATTGTTCATTTCCATGGGTCTATTTTCATGGCTGCCCTTGTTTGCCACAAAGTATTTGAGCTTAATCTTTATTTTTTATACTTGAGAAAAGCAGAATCAATTTATAATTAATTTACCAATTTATACTTTATTAGAATTTTAGTAAAATTGAATATTAAATTTGTTATTTTTAAAATTGAGAAATATTTTTTTAATTTTTTAAAATTTGAATTTCTATTTTTTAATTATTGAATGAGAATCAAAATTGTTTAAAAAAATACAAAAAAATGCTAATCTCTTCATAAATTGATTTTTTGAAATTTATGGATTTTTTCTATAATTAATATTTTCTTTTCCAAAAAATAGTTTCCATTACTTTTTGAGGTTTCTCTAACCATGGAGACTGATTTAAAAAACATTACCCTATTTTTTCCCCATTTTCTTCATATTTTTCCCTTAATTTTTATTATTGAATGGATTTGGTTCAATCATTTTCCTCAATAGATCTTACCTATATTATATATTTGTTTCACAATTCAATTTTAAATCATCATGCAATATAAAAAATAAAATTTAGGTTAATGTTACAAGAAATAAGATTTTCCCTTTGGGCTTAACAATTTTGATCATAACTTAAGAATAAAAATTGATTTTTAAGAAAATTTTACACTCACACTTAAAGACTTTAGGTAGCTAAATTTTTTTATTTTAATATATACTAGACATTGTAATTTTTTTATATTAGATATTTTATTACATACTAATTATTTTAATAATTTCATTTTTTTTGCATAGAATTTTTCCATTAATAATTTCTTTCTGGTTGAATTACGATAAGTAGGAATTTAAAGTTAAACAATAATTAGCTTTATATATATATATAGAGAGAGAGAGAGAGATTATAATGTCTCCTCCTTATTTGGTCTCATAAGTTAAAGATAGAATAAAATGTGCAGAAGAAAATTTTAATAAGCTCTTAACTTTCGTAACAAACAATGATGTTGCGGTTAATGTTTCATCCAATAATAAACTCTTAACTTTCGTAACAAACAATGATGTTGGGGATAATGTTTCATCCAAAATTATCTACGCCCCTATTTTTATTTTGCTCCAAGGCTATCTAGTCCATTAATTACTTTAGTTACCTCTAGTCTATTAATTACTTTAGTTACTTCCGTTGGTTATATTCAAATGTCTTTCATTATTAAATTTATGAATTTATTGGAATATTCAATATTTGTTATTGATTACCTTCTTCAAAAGAGACACATAGTGTGATAACTCCTATTCACACATTAACAATATATAAATATAAATACAAAACAAAAATTAGAACTTCAATCCCGAAACATAATTTTTCCACCTTAGAGTTCTATTTGAGATATGAATTAGGGAATATATTAAACTTGGTAACCTTCGGTAAACATTTCATATGTTAGTAGTTATCTGAATGACCAAGCTACACTCCCTGTTAGTTCCAATTACTCAGCATTAATTCGTTTATGGTCACACTTAACTTCACTCCAACTGCTTATTCACTTGGCCTTTACACCTGACATTGTCATTTACTCCTGCTCTGTCATGGTTTCATGGCACGGGCAGGCTCTCCTTCCGTAGTTGTTCGCCTCGGGTTTCTCCTCCCATCGACGACAGAGGTTTTGGGTCTTTGATCCAAAGGTTGAGAACATTCCAGAGGGTTTTCAATCTATATTACTACAGGTAGGTTTGATTCCATTCCTTTGCTCCTTGGCGCTCGTTTTTGCTCCTCTGTTCTTTTCGCTAGCCAATTCAGTTTGTGGTGTAAAATCTTCATTTTTGGGAGAAAGACCTCATGTACAGGGCTACCATATTGTCATCCATCGAATGCGTAAAACACTGGATATGTAACTGCTCTCTCAAAGTATTCCCCAATGGTTCTTTTGATTTTTTTTTCGATTTTAGCACAGTCATTACAGTAATTGTTTGTCTTATACTTTGTCTGTAGGGATGGAGGTTGCAGTTCTCAGGAGTACCAACTATCCGCTAGTGGTGTGCAAGGCTTTCCTAATTATTTCCATCGACTAAAAGCTGTTGGGTAAGCTCCTAGGGCCTTGGTGCTAGCTCAATTACATGGGTTATTCTTGGCACTTCAGAGACCTACGATCAGTTCCGAAGTTAAAGGATTTGGTCTAATTATATGCTAACTTACTTTTATGGAGCTCATCCTCGGAGTATACTCGAGAGTAGAGTGCCCTTTTGTTTCTTGCTCAATGCTTCTACTAGTTGTGGGCTTCTTATGGACCCGTGTCTCGAGTGGCACTGACGTAGTCTCTCCGTCTTTGTTTTGGTTTCCATTATTTAGTTTTGTTGGAGTTTGGTTAACATTCTAAACTAGAACCGTTACTGTGGTACTGTTTAAGCTTAATTGGGTTCGAAGCTCTGTAAATTTTCCACGATAGGCTATTCCAGTTATGCATTTTTTCTTTTATCAAGTTAAGTTTGGGCTAAGGGCAAGAAAGACCACTGTGCACTATTTTTCCATTACCTAGCTAGAACATGTATGAGGTTTTCTCCTATTTATTTGGAATATGGAATTTTGGTTCTTTGTTGTCCATACTGGAACATGTACATTCTTTACTGCCGGCTTGTTAGGTGGAAACAAATTTTGCTTGTATACAGATAACATGCACATTCTTTACTATCGACTTGTTATGTGGAAACAAATTTTGCTTGTTTACAGAGGGATGATAACACTTGTTGTTTTTCTGGTAAAAATCCATGGTTTCATGGCTCTGTTGTATTTATGACCAGGTATTTTGCTGTGAATGTCATTTGAATTCATTGATTAATTCGTTCGTTGTATTTTCATTTCGCGGCCCCATATTTGGTGTGGGTTGGGGTTTATTGCTGTGGACTTTCTATTCTCCTTGAACAACGTAAAGCTTTGCTCATTTAAGTAGGAGGGTTAAATTTTGTTATTGTTTTTCTTTATAGTTTTCATTTCTCCTTAGTATATGGAATGAAAACTACATAAACTTTTATCTCGTCTATCTGTGCTCAACTATTACTATGTTAGGTCATTTGTCTTGTTTCATGATTTATAGTTTATTCTCCTACATTATTATAACAATCTTTCGATTTAGTGTTGTACTATCTTTTTAAGTCTCCTACACTATTACAACAACATTTCTGGTTTAGCAATGAATATTTCTAAGAATTGAATGTGCCATCTTTAGCCTGAATTGAGTTTCTAGTACCTAATTTATTTTGCACCCAGTGCGAAACTGGATGGTAATCCCAAATTAACTAATTTGTTTAATATTATAGTAGCCAACCCAATTCAGTTTATACTTCAATAGTTGGTAATTTCCCAAAAGTAGTTTTTATTCTTTACATAACAGAAAATATCCTACTCCTTAATGTTTTCGAGTACGGGTAGCAAATCCATTTTACACAGAATAAACCTATGTTACATGCCTTTCGGGAAGTATAAAGAGTCTATTCCTTAACAAACCATTTTGGCAATCTTGAAGAAGTTAAGCATTTGAGTCCTACCTTTCATGTATGAATTTAAACACATCAATGAATTTTGATCAACAGATTAACTGTAAGAGGGTTTTTTCCACCTACCTGGAATCTTCCAAGAATATAAAAGACTCCAATAATCAGTTGACCTTAGTTATCTGTTGCATTTCAACAACTTGACCATGAGATTAGTTGGATTAGATGTTTGTTTGTTTTTAAGAGAACATATCTTAATAACAAACTAATTTTTGTTAGTGAATATTCTACAGGATTGTTTTTGGCAAAAACACAAAATTTATTTAGATATAACTTTACTAATTATTAAAAAAATTCATTATCTTTTATTTCCACGGGTCTATTTTCATGGCTGCCAGTGTTTGCCACAAAGTACTTGAGCTTAATCTTTATTTTTTATACTTGCGAAAAGCAGAATATATTGTAATCAAAAGTTTTGATTTATAATTAATTTACAAATTTTTAGAAATTATTTCTAAGGTTTATTAAAATTTTAGTAAAATTGAATCTTAAATTTGTTATTTTGAAATTGAAAAATATTTTTTGAATTTTTAAAATTTGAATTCTAATAATTATTAAATGAGAAATCCAAATTGTTTGAAAAAAAAAAAAACTCTAATCTCCAATTACCTCATAGATTGATTTTTTTTCAAATTTATGGATTTTTCTATAATTAATATTTTCTTTTCCATAAAACAGTTTCCATTACTTTTTGAGGTTTTACTAACCATGGAAAATGATTTTAAAAAATATTACACTACCTTTTCCCCTTATTTTCTTCATATTTTTCCCTTAAATTTTGTTATTGAATGGATTTGGTTGAATCATTTTCCTCAATAAATCTTACCTATATTATATAATTTTTCACAATTCAATTTTAAATCATCATGCAATTTAAAATATAAAATTTAGGTCAATGTTACAATAAATAAGATTTTCTCTTTGATCTTCACAATTTTGATCATAACTTAAAAACAAAAAATGATTTTTAAGAAAATTTTACACTCACACTTAAGACTTTATGTAGCTAAATTTTTTATTTTAATATATATATACATTGTAATTTTTGTTATTAGATATATTACATACTAATTATTTTTATTATTTTTTCGGCATAGATTTTTCCATAATAATTTATTTCTGGGTGGATTCCCATAAGTATAATCTAAAGTTTAAATAAATAGTTGTTACAATGAATTAGCTTATATATATATATATATAATATATATATAATATATAGTATATATATATATAGTTATAGATATTTAATTTCTCCTCCTTATTTGGTCTGATAAGTTAAAGATAGAATAAAATGTGTAGAAGCACATTTTAATAAACTCTTAACTTTTGTAACAAACAAAGATGTCGAGGTTAATGTTTCATCCAAAATTATTTATTCGCCTATTTTTATTTTGCTCCAAGGTTATCTAGTCCATTAATTACTTTAGTTACCTCTGTTGGTCGTATTCAAATGTCTTTCATTATCAAAAGAGACACATACTGTCATAACTCCTATTCACACATTAACAACATATAAATATAACTACAAAAAAAAAAAAAATTAAACTTCAAACCCAAAATATATTTTTTCCACCTTAGATTTCTATAAGAGATATGAATTAGGGAATATATTAAACTTCGTAACCTTCGATAAACATTTCATATGTCAACGGTTATCTGAATGGCCGAGCTAGAGTTGCTGTTAGCTCCATTTACTCAGCATTAATCCACTTACGATCACGCTTAACTTCACTCCAACTGCTTATTCACTTGGTCTTTACACGTGGCGTTGTCATTTACTCCTGCTCTGTTATGGTTACGTGGCATGGGCAGGCTGTCCTTCCACAACTATTCGCCTTGGGTTTCTCCTCCCATCGACAACAGAGGTTTTGGGTCTTTGATCCGAAGGTCGAGATCATTCCAGAGGGTTTTCAATCTTGATTGCTGGAGGTAGGGTTCATTTTGTTCCTTTGCTCCTTGGTGCTAGTTTCTGCTCCTCTATCCTTTTCGCTAGCCAATTCAATTTGTGGTGTAAAATCTTCATTTTTGGGACAAAGACCTCATGCGCAGGGCTTCCATATTGTCATCTGTTGAATGCATAAAACACTAGATATGTAAGTGCTCTTTGGAAGTATTCCCCAGTGGTTGTTTTGATTTTTTTTTTCGATTTTAACATAGTCATTATAGTAATTGTTTGTTTTATACTTTGTCTAAAGGGATGGAAGTTGCAGTTCCGAGGAGTACTAGCTATCGAATAGTGGTTTGCAAGACTTTCCTAACTGTTTCCATCGATTGAAAGCTGTCGGGTAAGCTCCTAGGGCCTTGGTGCTAGCTCGGTTGCATGGGTTATTCTCGGGAGTTTAGAGACCTATTATTAGTTCCGAAGTTAAATGCTTTTGCCTAATTATATGCCAACTTACTTTTATGGCACTCGTCATCGAAGTATACTCCAGAGCAGAGCGTCGTTTTGTTTCTTACTCATTGCTTCTACTAGTCGTGGGCTTCTTACGGACTTGTGTCTCGAGCCACACCAAGATAGTCTCTCCATTTTTTTTTTTGGTTTCCATATTTAGTTCTATTGGAGTTTTGCTAACATTCTGAACTGGAACTATTATTGTGGTATTGTTTAAGATTAATTGGGTCCAAGGCTTTGTAAATTTTTTCAGATATGCTATTCCGGTTATGTTATTTTTCTTTTATTTAGTTAAGTTTAGGCTAAGCCCAAGCAAGACTGTTGTGCACTATTTCGCCATTACCTCGCTAGAACATGTATGAGGTTTTCTCCTAATTAGTTGGAATAAGGATTTTTGGTTCTTTTTTGTCCATCCTATAATATGTACATTCTTTACTATTGGCTTGTTAGGTGGAAACAAATTTTTCTTGTATACATATAGCATGCACATTCTTTACTGTCGACTTGTTATGTGGAAACAAATTTTTCTTGTTTACAGAGGGATGATAGCACTAGTTGTTTTTCTGGTAAAAATCCACGGTTTCGTGGCTTCGTTGTATTTATGAGCAGTTATTGCGCTGTGAATGTCATTTGAATTCATTGATTTATTCGTGTGTTGTCTTTTCGTTTCGCGGCCCCATATTTGGTGTGGGTTGGGGTTTACTTGTGTGGACTTTCTCTTCCACTTGAACAGCGTAAAACTTTGCTCATTTAAGTAGGAGGGTTAAATTCTTCATTTTTTTCTCTATAATTTCCATTTCTCCTTAGGTTATGGAAAGAAAACTACAAAAACTTTTATCTTGTCTATCTGTGCTCAACTATTACTGTGTTAGGTCATTTGTCTTGTTTCATGATTCGTAGGTTATTCTGCTACATTATTATAACAATATTTTGACTTTGTCTTGTATTATCTTTTTAAGTCTGCTACATTATTACAACAACATTTCTAGTTTAGCAATGAATATTTCTAAGAATTGAATGTGCCATCTTTGGCCTAAATTGAGTTTCCAGTACTTGATTTATTTTGTACCTAGTGCGAAACTAGATGGTAATCCCAACTTAACTAATTTGTTTAGTATTATAGTAGCCAACCCAATTCAGTTTATACTTCAATAGCTGGTAATTTCCAAAAAGTAGCTTCTATTCTTTACAGAATAGAAAATATCCTACTCCTTAATGACCTCGAGTACGGGTATCAAATCGAGTTTGCACAAAATAAACCTACGTTACATGCTTTTCAGGAAGTATAAAGAGTCTATTCCTTAACAAACTATTCCGACAATCTTTAATAACTTAAGCGTTTTAGTCCTACTTTTTATGTAAAAATTTAAACACATAAATGAATTTTGATCAATAGATTAACTCCAGGAGGGTTTTTTCCAATTACCTGAAATCTTCTAAGAATATAAAAGACTCCAATAGTAAGTTCACCTTAGTTATCTGTTGGGTTTCAACCACTTGACCATAAGATTCATACTTCATGACCCAATCTCCCCCCAAGCTTGCTCACAAGACTCCTGTCTTCCGCAAGTTTGTTCGTACACTGTGCTCATGCTATCTGGTCCTTACCAGACTTAGCATTCTTACCCCTTACCATCTGACATTTCAACCCTATTTTTCCTCCCCCACACTACTTTTCTTTTGGAGCACATCACAGTTAAGGGAGGTAGTTAAGGTTTTTTCAGGAAAGTACCTTTTTCCAACTTCCCATCTTGATAATTTACAGAATCTACTATAATCAAACCAGTTTTTATTTAAATGATTAACAACATTGTTTAATTCAAACAATAACAACCATAATTATCCAATCTGTTTGTTACTGTGGTAAGATAAAATATTTACAGTATTTCTAGTGACATCACATCTTCCTGCCCTGAAATGAAACATTGTCCCGATGTTTCCCAGCCACAAACAGACTTGGATATGTTTCTTTCATGAGCTATTCACCCTGCCAGGTAGCCTCATCTGGCACAAACCGCTGCCATTGCACTTTAACCTGAGTGATGGCTCGTTTCCGCACAATTACTTATCTCCATTCGAGAATATTCAGCGGCTCAACCGAGAATTATCCTTCCAGATCGACCCGAAACAAAAAGAACTTAAGTGAATTTTCTTTTAATATTGAAATTAATAGGTATACCTAAGTTACCTTCTTTACCTGTATGTCATGCCAATTGACTATGTGCTTAGGACCCGAAAGAAATTGTCGACCCGAATATGGCTACGTAGGGCGAGTTGGTATGCCACTGGCCCAACTCTTGCTAATATTTGAAATGGCCTACAGAACCAGGGTGCCAGTTTGTTGCACCCACTCCATTGTAACGTACTCTTTTTAGCTTGTATTCTCACATACACATGATCACCAACTTGATATTCTCTAAAACTCCTCTTCTTATTACAAAAATTCTTCTGTTTATCTTGGGCTGCTTTTAAGTTAGTTCGTACCTTCTTGACCATTTCCTCCATCCCTTTTAACATTTCCAGCCCCTGCAACAACTTCTCTTCCAGTCCCCCCTAACTGGAGGGTGTGTGGCATTTTCACCCATACAGTATTTCAAACGAGCTCATTTGTAAAGAAGTGTGATAGTTGTTGTTGTATGCAAATTTGACCAAATCTAGATAATCTTCCCATTTCGATGGTTTTTGCATTACGTATGGCCTTAGTAAGTCTTCTACTACTTGATTCACTCGTTCTGTTTTCCCATCTGTTAGAGGGTGATAGGCGTTATTGAAATTTAATTGAGTCCCCAACCCCTCAAACAGATTCCTCTAGAAGGATTATGTAAATTTTACATCACGATAAAAAAATATGGTTTTCGGTAACCTATATAGCCTGAAATTTTTTTACATGAAGATATTGGCAATCTGTAATGCTCAGAAAGTGGATTGTACTAGTATAAAATGGTCTTATTTTCTTAACTTGTCTACCAACACCATGATAGAGTCGTTGTTTCTTTTAGCTTTTGGTAATCCCGTTATAAAATCCATAGAGTTGGTTTCCTACTTCAACTCCAGAATTCGTAGTGGCTGCAATAACCCCACAGGGTGTTGATGTTTAGCCTTGAATTGTTGGCATACCTGACAACATGTGAAAAATTCTGCTACATCTTTCTTCATTCCAGGCCAATAATACTCCTTTCGGAGTGCAGTAATCATTTTTTGATACCTCGAATGTCCTACATAGGGACTCTTATGAAATTCATCTAAAGTGAGACCTTTAATGTTACATTGGCTGGGCACATACAATCTTTTTTTATAACTCAGCAGACCGACAACATCCATCACATAACCTTGTTGATATTCATTGCTGGTTGGATTTTGAACTTGTTGTTCTATTTGTTGATATTTCAGATCCTGTACTGTTGCCTCTTTAATCATTTCATTGAAGGTTGTTTGCCCTTCGCTGCAAGAAATTTCGTAGAGGCAATGTACCTTTTGACGTAAAGCATTCACTACCTATTTTTATTTCCCCTTTAGATGCTTAATTTCAAAATCGAATCCACTCAGAAAATCTACCCACCGTCCCTGCCTATCATTTAAGGTAGGCTGATTAAAGTAACTAGTGAGGCTGTGCTGGTGAGTCATCAACAGAAACTTTCTACCCATCAGATAGTGACGCCACATCTTTAAACCATGAATGATGGCTGCCAGCTCCAAATCATAGGCATAATATTTATGCTCATGTTCCTTTAACTTCCTTGACTCATAGGCAATTACCTTACCTTCCTGCATCAACACTCCACCTACCCCTTCCTAACTCGTATTCCTGCAAACCCCAGGGTCTTTACCTGGATCTGCTATGCTTAATATAGGCATAGTGGTGAGCAGGTTCTTAAGTTGTTCAAAACTTTTTTGGCACTCAGAGGTCCATCTGAAAACTTTCCCTTTTTTCTATAAGGAAGTGATATGATAGGCCACTTGGGAGAATCCTTCCACAAACAATCTATAGTAAGCTACTAATCCCATAAAGGATCTTATATCTGCTACGTCTTTCGGTACTGGCCTTCCCTTATGGTCTTAATCTTCTCTGGATCCACCAAAATTCTATCTTTGGAAATAATATGTCCTAAGTACTAAATTTGTTCCTTAAAGAAATCACACTTGCTATATTTAGCGTATAATTGATGTTCTCAGAGAGTTTGCAATACCAATCTAAGGTGTTCCTTGTGTTCCTTAATTCTCCGGGAGTATATTAGTATGTCGTCAATAAAAATTAACACAAATTTGTCTAAATATTGATGAAATATGTTGTTCATTAAGCACATAAAAGTCACGGGGGCATTGGTTAATCCAAAGGGTAATACTATGAACTTGTACTTCCCATAGTGAGTGCTAAAGGTAGTTTTGGCTATATCTTCCTCTTTGATTATGATCTGGTGGTACCGCGATCATAAATGAATTTTTGGAAATGTAGTAGCCCCTTTTACTTGGTCAAAAAGTTCATCAATAAAGGGTAAAGGGTACTTGTTCTTGATGGTCAACTTATTCAGTTGACGATAGTCCATGCACATGCGAAGGGTCTCATCCTTCTTTTTGACGAGCAACACGGGAGCTCCCTAGGGTGACATGTTGGGGCGGATATAGTTTTTATATAATAACTCTTGTAATTGCATTTTCAGCTCTATCAATTCTGGCATGCTACTACAATAGTGAGCTCGGGACACCAGGGCTACTCCTGGCACCATCTCACTCGTGAAATCTATGTCCCTCTTGGGCGAAAATCTTGGTATCTCTTCAGACAACACATTTACAAATTCCTGAACTAGTGGGATACTTTCTAAGGTGGTAGTCTTGTCCTTTAATTTGGCATAACCAACCTAAATAGCATACACCTGACATCCCTTCTTCATAATCTTTGCCAATTGCGAAGTGGTTAATGGCCTTATCTGTACTGGCCTCCGAATACCTTACATCACTTACTACTCTCCCAATTCATTCTGGTAGGAGATTGTTTTTGTTTTACAATTTATAATGGACCAGTGTTTCTCCAACTAGTCCATGCCTATCAATACATCATATGACACAAGTGGAAGTATGTCTAGATCTGCCTTCAAAGGATGGTCAACTATTTCAAAAGGGAAATCATTGACCTTAGCTAACACACGTGATGCGGGAGCAACTAGCACCAAAGGAAGTCAACGCAAGCCATGGAAGCAAAACAGAGTTAAAGCCGATTTAAAGCAGAAAAATAGATTTAAAGTGGATAAAGCAGATTTAAAGAAAATTTAAAGTGTGCATGCATTATGAAGCTTTTGTGGAGAAAATCAAGAGAGGATAGGATTGATCCTTCCTAAAATTCTTACATAAATGTAATACGATAGGGGTGTAGAGATATATCTGTTTGGTGAGGAAAATTGTGAGTGGCAAGATGTAGCTGAGTGTGAGCTCGTTTTTAAGGCTAAAATGCCTTAATTTTGTAACTATTACGTAAATATATAAAAGCGTGTTCAAGTGTTGTGTATGCTTGTGTGTATTTTATAAATAAGTTAAATTCTGTGTTTAGATGGAGCTCCTGCCAAGAATTGCGTGAATGAAGGCTCTGAAATCACTCTTGATCCCGTCTTGCCCTCTATATATTCCTCCTCGATGAATGATTTGAGTAAATTCAGTTCCATCTAACTTGTACGAGTATTTGGAATTCTGTTACTATAGTTTCAGGGTTTTTTCAGCTGCTCTTCTGCGAGCATTTTCTAAGGTCTGGTCTGAAGAACAACGTATATTCATTGATTTAAATTCTTTTTTAAGCCATGTCTCGCGTGTATGTCAGCAATTTGGATCCTCGGACCATTGAACCTGAGCTAGAGGATTAATTTCATGTTTTTTGGGGTCCTCCAATGTTTGGAGGATTGGATTAATTTTGAAATGTTTGCAATGATTGTGTATGGATAGCATGATTTTAATGAAGGTCCATGTTTATGAGTTAAAAGGTTTTTAGTTTAAAATGCTTCCATTTAGGCTTGTGGGCCATAACCCACAGGCCCAGGTTCGTGTTTTTAATGGAATTGGGATTTTGGGCTTACCCCAAGATCTCATCCCATCAGTTTGGTATCAGAGCAGTAAAAGATTCTACGGAAGGAGGTACAATTCTTAATGAAGTATGAATATGTATGGTCTTTATATTTTGTGTAGGTAGCAGCAGAGGAAGGTGAGAATATTGCAATAGCCTAGAGCGTTTACCAAAAGACGAAGTCCAGAGGAGAGCTTGGTGAGGTAAGAGGCGGCAAGGAGGACTTGTTGTTGCAAAGGTAGATTGCAACTCACAAGTTAAGGATATTACGAAGACCAGGAGAATCATATGACCAAGAGGTCATATATTTTTGTGCCTTAGGAGTCTGATGTGGGAGCAAGTAGCACCAAAGCAAGCGAAAGAAAGCCATGGAAGCAAAACAGAGTTAAAGCTGATTTAAAGCAGAAAAATAGTATTAAAGAGGATAAAGAAGATTTAAAGCATGCATGCATTATGAAGCATTTTTGGAGAAAATCAGGAGAGGATAGGATTGATCCTTCCTAAAATTTCTATATAAATGTAATATGATAGGGGTGTAGAGATATATCTGTTTGGTGAGGAAAGTTATGAGTGGCAAGATGTAGCTGAGTGTGAGCTCGTTTTTAAGGCTGAAATGCCTTAATTTTGTAACTATTTCGTAAATATATAAAATTGTGTTCAAGTGTTGTGTATGCTTGTGTGTATTTTATAAATAAGTTAAATTCTATGTTCACATGGAGCTCGTGCCAAGAATTGCCTAAATGAAGGCTCTGAAATCGCTCTTGATCCCATCTTTCCCTCTATATATTCCTCGTTGATGAAGGATTTGAGTAAATTCAGTTCCATCTAACCTGTGCGGGTATTTGGAATTATGTTAGTGTAGTTTCAGGGTTTTTTTCAGCTGTTGTTCTGCGAGCATTTTCTAAGGCCTGGTCTGAAGAATAACATATATTCAGTGATTTAAGCTATGTTTTAAGCCATGTCTCACATGTATGTTGGCAATTTGGATCCTCGGACCATTGAATGTGAGCTGGAGGATTAATTTCGTGTTTTTTGGGGTCCTCCAATGTTTGGAGGATTTGATTAATTTTGAAATGTTTGCAATGATTGTGTATGGAAAGCACAATTTTAATGAAGTTCCATTTTTATGAGTTAAAAGGTTTTCAGTTTAAACTGCTTCCGTTTAGGCTTGTGGGCCATAACCCACAGGCCCAGGTTCGAGTTTTTAATGGAATTGGGATTTTGGGCTTACCCCAAGATCTCATCCCATAACACACATCTCTTTGCCTCTGTTTCCAGCTATACTAGCCCAGGGTGTTTAAATTTGACAGACTGTAATTTACAATGTTCCACAACCTTTGGACTTACATAACTTAACGTAGCTCGAGGATCAATTAAAACAGATACAGGATGATAAATAATCTTACCTTCAAACTCGACCATTATAGACTACTATTCGGCCTCATGGTCTTCGAGAGTAGCATTAATCTTCGGGATGCTCTGGGCCATGTGGTCTACCATAGATGCCTCATGAATATGTGAAACCTGATTAGTTCCTTTCTGGTGAGAACAATTTTTAATGTAATGAGGCCCTCCACTTCCCTAGCATTCTATTGGCCTCAGTCTTACTGTCCCCTCATTGTTAACTTTACTAGATTGCTCACTGAAGCTGGATTCAGTGGGCAGCCTAAATATGAACTAGATTTTATGCACATTTCTATCATTTTTCCCTTTATAAAATCCTTTGCTAACAGTGCTATGATTTCCCTTGTTACCCACAAAAATCTTGTTACCTTTCTTGTCAACCCACCTCTTTCCTACAAGCTCTCCCTTTTGCTTACTTTGCTAATAGCATAACCTAGCCTTACGAATAACCTCATCCATTGTCTTAGGGTTATCAAACTCAATTATTTCTCTCATTTCCATAGGTAAACTACTAAAGAATCATTGTTCCTTAGCCTTTTCCTCTTGTATGTACAATACGTATTGGAGTAAAGAGGTAAATCGGGTGATGAACTCATCCATTTTTTGTTGCCCAAGCTACAAGTCATGAAATTCTTTGGCTTTCTTGTCATAAAATCGTTCAATTAAGTATCATTCCTTGAAATATTTTTGGAACTTTTCCCAGGTTATGTTTTGTTCGCTTACCCCTCGCACAGTCTTGACTTCTTCACACCACAAGGTGGCTTTTCCTTGCAGTTGGAAGATGGCTAGCTTGGCTTTTAGGTTGTGATCGTACTCATATAATTGAAAGTATTTGTTCATTTTAATAAGCTAGGCCTCGACTGCCTCTCCCAACTCTCCATCGAAGAGAGGCAGTTTTATTTTTTGAAACTCCCCCTGTAATTCTATTCAATGCCTTTTAGATGTGGGGTGCTCTGAATCGTTATCCAACTTCTGTTCCCAATGTTCTTCCCCTCCTATAGTTCCTTTAAGTTCTCTGTGGTAACCCTATTCTTCTGACATTCATTTTTGTTCATGGATGGGAACCAGCTGGCACTGATTCTGCTTATCAGACAAGCTTTTCTTAATTTTTTCCTATTCCATGGTTAATCTTGCACTGTCCTCCCATAGGTGGGCCATCTCATTCTTTAGTTCATGAACCATTTCCAATATTGTAAGCTTAGTGTTGCAAGCCTCCTCTCCTAACTGCACCCATATTTCAGGATTATTTTCGGGAAATTTTGCAGGTCCTAAGCCAGCCATGTTCATGGCACTATCTATCCTCTTCATAGTCTGTTGTTGTCCTAATTCCCTGCAATCTACAAGTTAGTAGGTACAACAGATCAGAACAAAAAGGAGCACATTTGTTTACTTAAATATTTGCCACAGGACTCAGTTTTGATAACTTGGCTCTGATACCACTTGTCATAAATCCTATTCACGCATTAACAATATATAAATATAAATACAAAACAAAAACTAAAAATTCAACCCCAAAACATAGTTCTTCCACCTTAAAGTTCTATACGAGATATGAATCAAGGAATATATTAAACTTGGAAACCTTCAATAAACATTTGATATGTCAATAGTTACCTAAATGACCAAGCTACTACCACTGTCAGTTCCATTTACTTAACATTAATTCATTTGTTGTCACACTTAACTTCACACTAGTTGCTTATTCATTTGGTCTTTACACCTAACATTGCCATTTACTTCTGCTTTGTCATGGATGCGTGGCATAGGCAGGATGTCCTTCCACAACTATTCACCTCGGGTTTCTCCTCCCATCGACGGTAGAGGCTTTGGGTCTTTGATCAAAAGGTTGAGATCATTCCAGAGGGTTTTCAATCTTGATTGTTGGAGGTAGGGTTCATTCTGTTCCTTTTCTCCTTGGCGCTAGTTTATGCTCCTTTGTTCTTTTCACTAGCCAATTTAGTTTGTGGTGTAAAATCTTCATTTTCAAGAGAAAGACCTCATGTGTAGGGCTGCAATATTGTCATTCGTCGAATTCGTAAAACACTGACTATGTAAGTGCTCTATGGAAGTATTCCCTAGTGGTTGTTTTGTTTTTTTTTAAATTTTAGCACAATCGTTATAGTAATTGTTTGTCTTATACTCTATTTGCAATGATGGAGGTTGCGGTTCCAAGGAGTACCAGCTATCGGCTAGTGGTGTGCAATACTTTCCTAACTATTTCCATTGACTGAAAGTTGTCAGGTAAGCTCCTAGGGCCTTGGTGTTAGCTCAGTTGCATGGGTTATTCTCGATAGTTTAAACACCTATTATCAGTTCTAAAGTTAAAGGCTTTTGTCTAATTATATGCTAACTTACTTTTATGGCACTCGTCCTCGGAGTATACTCCAAAGCAGAGAACCATTTTATTTCTTGCTCATTGCTTCTGCTAGTTGTGGGCTTCTGACGGACCTGTGTCTTGGGCCACACTAGTGTAGTCTCTCCATTTTTTTTTGGTTTCCATTATTTAGTTATATTGTAGTTTTGTTAACATTTTGAACTGGAACAATTACTGTGGTACTATTTAAGCTTAATTGGGTCCGAGGCTCTGTGAATTTTCTAGGATAGGGTATTCTGATTATGCTATTTTGATTTTACTAAGTTATGTTTGGGCTAAGGCTAAGAAAGATTACTGTGGATTATTTTTCCATTACGTGGCTAGAACATGTATGAGGATTTCTCCTATTTAGGTGGAATATGCATTTTTGGTTCTTTGTTGTCCATCCTACAATATATACATTCTTTATTGTCGACTTGTTAGGTGGAAACAAATTTTGCTTGTATACAGATAGCATGCACATTCCTTACTATCAACTTGTTATGTGGAAATGAATTTTTCTTGTTTAGAGAGGGATGATAGCACTTGTTGTTTTTCTGGTAAAAATCCATGGTTTCATGACTCCATTATATTTATGAGTAGTTATTTCGCTGTGAATGTCATTTGAATTCATTGATTTATTCGTGTGTTGTCTTTTTATTTCGCGGCCCCATATTTGGTGTGGGTTGGGGTATATTCCCGTGGACTTTCTCTACTGCTTGAACAACATAAAAAATTGCTCATTTAAGTAGGTGGGTTAAATTCTGTCATTGTTTTTCTCTATAGTTTCCATTTCTCCTGAGGTTATGGAAAGAAAACTACAGAAAATTTTATCTTGTCTATCTATGCTCAGTTGTTACTATGCTAGTTATTTTGTCTTGTTTCATGATTCGTAGGTTATTCTGCTACATTATTATAACAATATTTTGACTTAGTCTTGTACTATCTTTTGAAGTCTGCTACACTATTACAACAACATTTCTAGTTTAGCAATGAATATTTATAAGAATTGAATGTGCCATCTTTGGCCTAAATGGAGTTCCTAGTACCTGATTTATTTTGCACCCAATGCGAAACTGGATGGTAATCCCAACTTAACTAATTTGTTTAATATTATAGTAGCCAACCCAATTCAGTTTATACCTCAATAGCTGGTAATTTCCCAAAAGTAGTTTTTATTATTTATAGAACATAAAATATCCTACTCCTTAATGCTTTTGAGTATGGTTATCAAATCCAGTTTGCATAGAATAAACCTATGTTACATGCTTTTCAGGAAGTATAAAGATTCTATTCCTTAACAAACCATTCCGGCAATCTTTAAGAATTTAAGCGTTTCAGTCCTACCTTTCATGTACGAATTTAAACACATAAATGAATTTTGATGAACAGATTAACTCCAGGAGGGTTTTTTCCACTTACCCAAAATCTTCTAAGAATATAAAAGACTCCAATAGTGAGTTCACCTCAGTTATCTGTTGCGTGTCAACCACCCAACCATGAGATGTGTCCTTCATGACCCAATCTGCCCCTAAGCTAGCTCACAAGACTCTCGTCTTCTGCAATTTTGTTTGTACACTGTGCTCATGCTATCTGGTCCTCACCAGAATTAGCATTCTTCCCCCTTACCATCTGACATTTCAGCCTAGTTTTTCCTCCCCCACACTCCTTTCTTTTGGAGCACATCATAGTTAAAGGAGGTAGTTAAGGTTTTTTGAGGCAACTACCTTTTTCCAACTTCCCATCCTGAGAAGTTACAAAATCTGCTATAATCAAACCATTTTTTTATTTCAATAATTAACAACATGGTTTAATTCAAACAATAACAACCATAATTATCCAGTTTGTTTCTTACTGTAGTAAAATAAAATATTTACAGTATTTCTAGGGACATCACATCTTCCCACCCTAAAATCAAACATCGTCCCAATGTTTCCCAGCAACGAACAGACCTAGATATGCTTTTTTCATGAGTTTTTCATTCGCCCAAGTAGCCTCATCTGGCCCAAAGTCCTTCCATTACACTTTAACCTAGGTGATGGCTCATTTCCGTAGCATTACTTCTCTCTATTTGAGAATATTCAGTGGCTCGACCAAGAATTATCCTTCCAACTCGACCTGAAACAAACAAAACTTAAGTCAATTTTCTTTTAATATTAAATTAATAGGTATACCTAAGTTACCTTCTTTACTTGTATGTCTTGCTAGCTGACTATGTGCTTAGGACTTGAAAGACATTGCGGACCCGAATATGGCTAGGTAAGGCGAGCTAGTATGCCACCGGCTCAACTCTTGCTAATATTTGAAATGGCCCCCAGAACCAGGGTGCCAGTTTGCTGCACCCACTCCATTCTAGCGTACTCTTTTTAGCTCGCATTCTCACATACACATGATCACCAACTTGATATTCTCTAAAACTCCTCTTCCTATTAGCGAAATTCTTCTGTCTATCTTGGGATACTTTAAGGTTAGTTCATACGTTATTGACCATTTCATCCATCTCTTTTAACATTTCGAGTCCTCGCAACAGATTTTCTTCCGGACCCCCCCGACTGGAGGGTGTGTGGCATTTTCACCCATACCGTACTTCAAACGGGCTCATCTATAAAGAAGTGTGATAGTTTTTGTTGTACGCAAATTTGACCAAATGTAGATAATCTTCCCGTTTCGAATGTTTTCGCATTACGTATGACCTCAGCAAGTCTTCTACTACTTGATTCACCGGTTCTATTTGCCCGTCTATTTTAGGGTGATAGGCATTACAAAAATTTAATTGAGTCCCCAACCCCTCAAATAGAGTTCTCTAGAAGGAAGATGTAAATTTTACATCACAATTAGAAATTATGGTTTTTGGTAACCCATATACCCTGAAAATGTTTTGCATGAAGATATTGGGAATCTGTACCACTCAGAAAGTGGATTGTACTGGTATAAAATGGTCTTATTTTCTTAACTTGTCTACCACCACCATGATAGAGTCATTGTTTCTTTTAGATTTGGGTAATCCCGTTATAAAATCCATAGAGATGGTTTCCCACTTCAACTCCGAAATTGATAGTGGCTGCAATAACCCCACCGGGTGCTGATGTTTAGCCTTGACTTGTTGGCATTCGTGTCAATGTGCCAAAATTTCTGCTACATCTTTCTTCATGCCACACCAATAATACTCCTTCTAGAGTGTAGTAATCAAATTTTGATACCCCAGATGTCCTATGTAGGGACTCTTATGAAGTTCATCTAAAGTGAGACCTTTAATGTTACCTTGGTTGGGCAAATACAATTTGTTTTAATAACTCAGTAGACCAACAACATCCATTGCATAACTTTGCTGATATTCATTGCTAGTTGGATTTTGAACTTGTTGTCCTATTTGTTGATATTTCAGATCCTGTAATGCTGCCTCTTTAATAATTTCATTAAAGGTAGTTTTCCCTTCGCTGCAAGAAATTTCGTAGAGGCAATGTACCTTTTGACTTAAAGTGTCTGCTACCTAATTTTCTGTCCCTTTTAGATGCTTAATCTTAAAATCGAATCCACTTAGAAAATCTACCCACCATCCCTGCCTAGTATTTAAGGTAGACTAATTAAAGTAACTAGTCAGGCTGTGATGGTCTATCATCAACAGAAACTTTCTACCCATGAGATAGTGATGCCACATCTTTAAACCATGAATGACAACTGCCAACTCCAAATCATAGGCATAATATTTCTGCTCATGTTCCTTTAACTCCCTTGACTCATAGGTAATTACCTTACCTTCCTGCATCAACACTCCACCTACCCCTCGCTAACTCGCATCCGTGCACACCACATAGTCCTTACCTAGATCTTCTATGCTTAATTAGGCACAATGGTGAGTAGGTGCTTAAGTTGTTCAAAAAATTTTGGCACTCAGAGGTCCATTTGAAAATTTTCCCTTTTTTTTGCAGGGAAGTGATAGGATAGGCCACTCTGGAGAATCCTTCCATAAACAATCTATAGTAAGTTGCTAATCACATAAGGATCTTATATCCGCTATGTCCTTTGGTATTGGCCTTCCATTATGGTCTTAATCTTCTCTGGATCCACCGTGATTCCATCTTTGGAAATACTATGTCCTAAGTACTAAATTTGTTCCTTAAAGAAATCACACTTGCTATATTTAACATATATTTAATGTTCTTGGAGAGTTTGCAATACCAATCTAAGGTGTTCCTTGTGTTCCTCAATTCTCTGGGAGTATTATAGTATCACTTCAATAAAAATTAACACAAATTTATCTAAATATTGATGAAATATGTTGTTGATTAAGCACATAAAAGTCGCGGGGGCATTGGTTAATCCAAAGGGTAATACTACAAACTCGTACTACCCATAGTGAGTCATAAAGGAAATTTTGGCTATATCTTCCTCTTTGATTTTGATCTAGTGGTACCTCGATCATAAATCAATTTTTGAAAATACAGTAGCCCCTTTTACTTGGTCAAAAAGTTCATCAACTCTGGGTAAAAGGTACTTGTTCTTGATGGTCAACATATTCAGTTACCGATAGTCCATGCACATGTGAAGGGTCCCATCCTTCTATTTGACGAACAACATGGGAGCTCCCCAGGGTGACATGCTGGGGAAGATATAATGCTTATCTAGTATCACCTGTAACTGTATTTTCAGCTCTGTCAATTTTGTCATGCTCATACAATAGTGAGCTTGGGACACCCTGGCTACTCCCGGCACCAACTCAATTGTGAAATCTATGTCCCTTATGGGCGGGGGTCTTGGTATCTCTTCAGGGAGCACATCTGCAAATTCTTGAACCACTGGGATACTTTCTAAGGTGAGAGTCTTGTCCTTTAAGTTGGCATAACCAACCTGAATAACATACAGCTAACATCCCTTCTTGATACTCTTTGCCAATTGCAAAGCGATTATTGGCCTTACCTGTACTAGCCTCTGAATGCCTTGCATCTCCTACTACTCTCCCAATTCATTCTAGTAGTAGATTGTTTTTGTTTTATAGTTTATAATGGACCAGTGTTTCTCCAACCAATCCATGCCTATCAATACATCATATGACCCAAGAAGAAGTATTCTTAGATCTTCCTTCAAAGGATGACCAACTATTTTGAAAGGGCAATCATTGACCTTAGCTAACACATGTCTCTTTGCCCCTGTTTCCAGCTGTACTAGCCCAGGGTGCTTAAATTTAATAGACTATAATTTACGCTATTCGACAAACTTTGGACTTACATCACTTAATGTAGCTCCGGGATCAATTAAAATAGATATTGGATGATAAAGAATCTTACCTTCAAACTCCACGATTGTCGGCTAGTATTCGGCCTGATGGTCTTTGCAAGCAGCATTAATATTAAGGATGCTCTCGGCCACGCCGACTACCATAGACGCCTCATGAATCTATGAAACCTGATTAGTTCCTTTCTGGTGAGGACAGTTTTCAATGTAATGAGGCCCTCCACTTCTCTAGCACTCTAATGTTCCAGCTATTGCTGTCCCCTCATTGTCAACTTTACCAGATTGCTCACTGAATCTGGATTCAGTGGGCAGCCTAAATTTGAGCTAGATTTTATGCATATTTCTGTTATGTTCCCCTTTGTAAAATCCCTTTCTAACAATGCTACGATTTCCCTTATTACCCATATAAATCTTGTTACCTTTCTTGTCAGCCCACCTCTTTCCTATAAGCTATCCCTTTTTCTTACTTTGCTGATAGCATAACCTAACCTTACGAATAACCTCATCGATTATTTTGCGGTTATCAAACTCAATTCTTTCTCTCATTTCCACAGGTAAACTACTGACGAATCATTGTACCTTAGCATTTTCCTCTCATATGTACAGTACATATCGGAGTAAAGAGGTAAATCGGGTGATGAACTCATTCGTTGTTTGTTGCCCAAGCTAGATGTCGTGAAATTCTTTGTCTTTCTCGTCATAAATTTTTTCAGTCAACTATCGTTCCTCGAAATATTTTTGGAACTTTTCCAAGGTTATGTTTTGTTCGCTTACTCCTCGCACAATCTTGACTTCTTCCCACCACAAGGTGGCATTTCCTTGCACTTGGAAGATGGCCAGACTGGCTTTTAGGTTGTGATCATACTCATATAATTGAAAGTACTTGTTCATGTTAATAAGCCAGGCCTCGACTGCCTCTCCCAACTCTCCATCGAAGAGTGGCTATTTTATTTTCTGAAACTCCCCCTGTAATTCTATTCACTGCCTTTTAGATGTGGGGTGCTCTGAAGTGTTATCCAACTTCTCTTCCCGATGTTCTTCCCCTCCTATAGTTCTTTCAAGTTTTGTGTGGTAACCCTATTCTTATGACATTCATTTTTGTTCAGGGCTTGAAACCGGCTGGCACTGATTCTACTTATCAGACTGGATTTTCATAATTTTTTCCTGTTCCATGGTTAATCTTGCATTGTCCTCATGCAGGCGGGCCATCTCATTCTTTGATTCACGAACCATTTCCAATATTGTAAGATTAGTGTTGCGAGCCTCCTCTCCTAACTGCACCCATATTTCATGATTATTTTCAGGAAATGTTGTAGGTCCTAAGCCAGCCATGTTCATGTGTGGTGCACTATCTATCCTCCTCATAGTCTATTGTTGTCCTGATTCCCTGGAATCTAATGGAGGTTTCGGCTCCTCTGTTCTTTCGCTAGTCGATTCAGTTTGTGGTGTAAAATTTTCATTTTTAGGAGAAAGACCTCATGTGTAGGGCTGCAATATTGTCATCGGTCAAATGCGTGAAACACTGAATATGTAAGTACTCTATGGAAGTATTCCCTAGCAGTTATTTTGATTTTTTTTTTCGATTTTAGCACAATCATTACAGTAATTATTTGTCTTATACTCTGTCTGCAAGGATGGAGGTTGTGGTTTCAAGGAGTACCAGCTATCGGCTAGTTGTGTGCAAGACTTTCCTAACTATTTCCATTGACAGAAAGTTGCCGGGTAAGTTCCTAGGGCCTTGGTGTTAGCTCAGTTGCATGGGATATTCTTAGTAGTTTGAACACCTGTTATCACTTCCGAAGTTAAAGGCTTTTGTCTAATTATATGGTAACTTACTTTTATGGCACTCGTCCTCGGAGTATACTCCAGAGCAGAGCACCCTTTTATTTCTTGCTCATTGCTTCTGCTAGCCATGGGCTTCTTACGGACTTGTGTCTCGAGCCGCACCAGCGTAGTCTCTCCTTTTTTTTTTCTTACCATTATTTAGTTTTGTTCGAGTTTTGTTAACATTTTGAACTAGAACCATCACTGCGGTACTGTTTAATCCTAATTGGGTCCGAGGCTCTATAAATTTTCCCAGATAGGCTATTCCAGTTATGCTATGTTGCTTTGATTAAGTTAAGTTTGGGCTAAGGCCAGGCAAGACTGTTGTGTGTTATTTTGCCATTACCTAGCTGAAACATGTATGAGGTTTTCTCCTATTTAATTGGAATATGGATTTTTGGTTCTTTGCTATGCATCCTGGAATATGTACATTCTTTACTGTCGGCTTGTTAGGTGGAAACAAATTTTTCTTGTGTACAGATAGCATTCACATTCTTTACTGTCGACTTGTTATGTGGAAATGAATTTTTCTTATTCACAGAGGGATGATAGCACTTGTTGTTTTTCTGGTAAAAATCCATGGTTTCGTGGCTTCGTTTTATTTATGAATAGTTATTTCACTGTGAATTTCATTTGAATTCTTTGATTTATTCGTGTGTTGTCTTTTCATTTCGCAACCCCATATTTGGCGTGGGTTGGGGTTTACTCCCGTGGACTTTCTCTTCCACTTGAACAACATAAAGCTTTGCTAATTTAAGTAGGAGGGTTAAATTATGTAATTTTTTTTCTCTATAGTTTTTGTTTCTCCTTAGGTTATGGAAAGAAAACTACGGAGAATTTTATCTTGTCTATCCATGCTCAACTATTACTATGTTAGGTCATTTGTCTTGTTTCCTGATTTGTAGTTTATTCTGCTACATTATTATAACAATCTTTTGACTTAGTCTTGTACTATATTTTTAAGTCTGCTACACTATTACAACAATATTTCTAGTTTAACAATGAATATTTCTAAGAATTGAATGTGCCATCTTTGGCCTAAATTGAGTTTCCAGTACCTAATTTATTTTGCACCCAATGCGAAACTGGACGGTAATCCCAACTTAACTAATTTGTTTAATATTATAGTATCCAACCTAATTCAGTTTATACTTCAATAGCTGGTAATTCCCCAAAAGTAGTTCTTATTCTTTATAGAACAACAAATATCCTACTCCTTAATATTTTTGAGTATGGGTATCAAATCCAGTTTTCATAGAATAAACAACGTTACATGCTTTTCAAGAAGTATAAAGAGTCTATTCCTTAATAAGCCATTTCAGTAATCGTTAAGAAGTTAAAAATTTCAATCATAATTTTCATGTACGAATTTAAACACATAAATGAATTTTGATCAACAGTAAAACTCCACGAGGTCTTTTTTTCCACTTATCTGGAATCTTCCAAGAATATGAAAGACTCCAATAGTGAGTTCATCTTAGTTATCTGTTGCGTTTCAACCACCCGACCATGAGATTCGTCCTTCAGGACCCAATCTCCCCCCATGTTTGCTCACAAGACTCTTGTCTTCTGCAAGTTTGTTCGCACACTGTGCTCATGCTATGTCGTCCTCACGAGACTTAGCATTCTTCTCCCTTACCGTCTGACATTTCAGCCTAGTTTTTCCTCCCCCAAACTCCTTTTCTTTTGGAGCACATCGCAGTTAGGGGAGGTAGTTAGGGTTTTTCCAAGCAACTACCTTTTTCCAACTTCCCATCCTCAATGCTGTAATCAAACCACTTTTCTATTTCAATAATTAATAACACTGTTTAATTCAAACAATAACAACCATAATTATCGAGTTTGTTTCTTATTGCGGTGAAATAAAATATTTACAGTATTTCTAAGAACATCACACATACTAAGAATTCTTCAAAAAGGATACATACTAAATAGCCACACTGCATATTACACTTATATTTGTTATATTTTCTTTTCTCAAAATTAAAGTTTAAAAGATAAATATAAGGTTAAATTATTAACTATATTTTTATGCATAAAATTCTAAAATATTATTAAAATATATAACTCTAAAGTATTCTTCAAATCTATCATTCTAAAATATTCTCCAAATCTACCATCTATTTAATATAAACGTATAGTGGTTTTATATTCATTTAATGATATTCTTGCAGGCGAATTTTACTAGATGGGAATTCCCAGTACGCGGGTAATTTCGATTGAGACACAATTGGAGCGAGGATGCATTACTGCGCATATTGTATAGAAGCTCTGTATGGGTGCCTGCAATCTAAGATTCAGGTATGCTTGAATGAAATTTAAATTCAGAACATGAAGCCTAGACGTGGTAAAGTTTTCAACCACCGCTCAACTATGCTGACAAATCACTTGATCGCAGACACCCTATTTCTTGCGAAGGCCACTAAAAGCACCATGCGTGAACATCGTAGCCGTGAAGATTATACTAGCACTAGGGGATAACATCAAAACCATGACTCGGTGCACCAGAATCTATCTCATGACCAATGTTTTGAACAGAAGGGTGGAGGAATTACATAGTTGTTTCTGTTTACAAACAGTAAAAGTTTGAAGATCGCAGAAGGAACCCTACAGCAAAAGGATATTAACTTCCAAACTACCGAGCCTTCTGAATCTAAAAACCGACAAGGAAGAAGGTTGATGGTGAAACACACAAAAAACCTACTATGTCCAGCAAAAGTAAGAACTGGCCTCTCAAAGATATTCATGTAACAACTGATGAATCTACTGCAGTAGGAATGAAGCAAGTGAAAAATAACGTAAGAATCCAGAGCATGGCCTTCATGGAAATCCTTCCTCTTGCAACAATTGCATGTCTTCTCATCTATATTTTAGCGAGGCTTCAGACTCTGATTACAGGTGTGGATGATTTGGGAGAGGTTGCAAATTTCAAGACTCATGTAGAGGATAAACGAGTCGATGATAATCACTTTACAAAATGATGTATAGTTGCAAGTTGAGATTAGGTGAGAACTGCTTATTTCATGTGACCCTTTTTTTAATATACGATGATGTAATTGGAGTTTTATAAACTCTCTCTTACTCCCGTAAATAATTTTAAAAACTTACATATCATTGACACATCACTTTTGAATGATTAAAATTTTATATAAAATTTACACGTGTTCCTGTAGGAAATTCACTGTGTGTATTCCACTTATATGTCAATAAATTGAATTTTACTTTGTGGATTATGAATTTAAATTTGCTTTTCCCTTTCTAGAAAGAAGAAAGAATGCATCGTAAAGTCCTTATGGCCTTATTTTCAAAACAAAGAGATTTTATATATTTATTTGTATTAATTTATGTTTTAAGTAAAGTTTCTTTTTGGACAAGTTCACAACCTCTTACTAGATGTGACAGGTAAACAAGTGACGAGCATTTTACCCGTCAAAGTGTATCCCTTGCCCCCAGGAAATGTAGTCTTCCACTAGATGAAAAAGGAAACATGACGAGCACATAATGATAAAGTTATGTCATGCGACACATGATATGCATCATCCAAATTAGTTGGGTAATGGTTTTGTCAAATAAAATGGTCATACTAACAACATCTACGATGCCTTTAAATAATAACCGATGATTACTAAAAGATCAAAGAAAAAAACCATCAAACACTCCACAAAATCATCCATCATGACAAAACGTAAAGATTTGAAGAATTGGACAACATAAGCTGGAAACAAAATTTTGTACCCAGATGGAGATAAAAATTGATGAAAATGCAAAAATGGTGAACCCTCTTAGCGTCAAATTTATCTAAATCATTGCAGGTTTAGAACTTACAAAATTATTTTATTTTTCAATCATTTCAATGATAAGGACAATGTTCCAAAAATACATAAAAGTGACCAAAATTTTTTCTCAAGAATTTATACTCGAGGTTTTATGCACAGTTAGTAAATTTGTTTGACAAAGATTCCCAAAATGGGTTGCACAAGGCTTGCACTGACATGGTGGGAAATCAACATCCCTTTAGGCTTATCCATAGTAGGCATTCATATACTCTCTGGTCTTTTAATGTTGGTTTCAAACTTGCAAGTCATTTGACAGTGCATGATTTTCATTCATTAGGCGCTCGCCAATTTTCCCTTGATGAGGTATTAGGTGAAAAGATAATTTTGCTCAAAATCCCATAAAATCAATCATTCTATTGGAGCAGGAGATAAAGATCCTAGTCAAGGGTATAGGTCTAAAGAAGGAAAACATCAAAGAAAGCTTTATGGAAATTGAATTTTTCATAGAAAGCCAGGAAAAGCAAATGCTATCCCACTTATTGGATCCACCTTCCTGCAAAGCAAAATGTGTTTGAAAAAATGGAAGCCATCAAAACATCCGTGGATAAAATCCAAAATTTACAATGTTCATTGAGAAAAGTTATCCGTGAATACACAATTTACAATGCTCATTAGGAAAAGTTATCCTTCAATGCATGATCAAGTTTTTAGACATAGCTTAGATAGAAAATTGCAATATATGGGAAAAGAATGGAAGCGAAACAATCTTGATGGTTCCTCCAACCCCACCCTATTACCCCTGGAAGAAACTTGAACTACTCAAATAATGAGGCTCACAAAAACCTAGAGGAGTCTAGTCTTGAGCTTTTGGGGTTCCTTTGCACCTCTTGGTGCAATTTCTAGTATATGTGTTCTAAAAATCTTAAGTGAAATGCTTTAAGAGAGATTTTTTCATTTTTAATTCTTATAGTTTCACAAAGATGATAAATTATTTCAACCCACAACATTATAAAAATTTTCCATGCATGAATGTTTGGCTATGGAATTCATGGAATTATTTTTTCTTACGTTGTTGATTTTCTTCTTTAGAATAACCAAAATATGTTAGGTCCCTATAATACTAGTGTATTCCCTTAATATTATTATCACTGCATCACCTTATTGTTATTGTTGTGCCCATGTTGTCCCCATATTTTTCTTATTTTTCCCTTACATTATTATTGTTATGTCGGCTTGACTATATTGTGACCCCTTAGACCCCTATGTATAGAAAGGAGGTCTTGTCATTTGTAGCATCCAAGAATTGTTTATTTTTGTAATGTAACAGAGGTTTCCCCCTCGAAGAAGAGGATTTTGAAGTCATTGCTCTATATTTTCTTCTATTTGTGAGTTGGTTGCATAACAATTGGTATCGGAGCTTTGGATTCTAGGGTTTTGCTACTAGAAACAGATCTTATATAGCTATATTTTCAGAGATATGATCCACGAAAGTTAGGGTTTTTGGAGTCTCTTGAATTATACCTCAAATAGGTGACTTGGATAAAATTGTCATAACTTTCTCTCTGAGCATCAGATGGAAATTTTGTAAAAAGGTACAAAAAGAGGACACGCTGTAGTTTCTTTTCGTATCAGTTTCAAGTATGAAGGTCGAAACAGTGACACATGGCAGTTCGTACAAGTTTTCTCTACTGAACTTGTCTATAATTAGGTCATCATGGGAGATTTTGAATAAATATTTCTTGGAGAATCCAATATTCATTAGAATTGTGGGGTTGGAACGAGGAAGCAAAGGGTTACCACAGGATAAAATTTTAGACGTTGGAAATCCACAATTCCAAAGATACAATTGATTCAATATCGGGCTCCTACAAAGGCAAAAAAGTGTGTAGTCTTTTTAAAATTTGCATAAGTTTGGTTTGAAAAATTAGTTTGAAGGAATGCAAAGGACATAGTGAAGAATAATTATCATTAATTGATGCCCCAAAGAAAGAAAATGGAAACACCTAGTAAGCAACCTGAAAGCTCTAGCATGAATCATGAAGAAGAAGATGAAACGCAACATGATATATCAAAATTACGAGACCAAGTGAAACAAATTTCACTCTCACAGAAAGTAATAGAAGCTAAGATGGATGGTTTAAAGAAAGGCATGGAAGCTAAGATTCATGGTTTAAGGAAAGGCGTGGAAGCTAAGATGGATGGTTTAAATAATGGCATGGAGGATAAGATTAATGGCGTCGAAGCTAATATGTATGGCATGGAAGCTAAGATGGATGGTATAGAATAAAAACTTAAAGCGAACATGGAAGATTTGAAGATAGATTTGACAACATTGCTATAATAATTGCTTACTAATGGCGAAAGGGTAGTAAAGAAAACTCATGATGAGAACAAAAGAAATGTTAATCATGATTTCATAGACTCTAATGTTGGATTGAAGACCCACCATGTTCCAAATGTTGAGTAAGTTTGATGGCAAGGATCCTATAACATGGATACTACAGATTGAGCAATATTTCAATCTCCATAATGTGAAAAACACACAAAGGGTATGGATTGCAACTTTATATTTGGAACCCAATTAGTTTGTATGGTGTCAATGGCTTTTCTCTCATAAAAAAATTGTCACTTGTGCAATTGATAAATATCAAACAAAAAGGTTCAATGGTGGAGCACATTGAGGACTTCCAACAATTGAATATAAGGGTAAAAGATAATCCAGAGGAGCATAGGATTAATTTGTTCATAGGGACACTAAAAGATAACATCCAACATGAGGTTCGCATTTGGTTACCTAATTCAATGGAGAAGGAATTTAGGTTAACAAGAAAAATTGAAGGAAAAATTATGGCAAAAAGGAAGCCTACCAATTACAACTATAAAAATGGAAGTGTTTTTTCCCCTAGCCTTCCACAACCTACAAGGTTGACACCACAAAAATTGAAAGACAAAAGAGAAAAAGGGCTTTGTTATAGTTGTGATAGAAAATACACTAAAGGTCATAAGTGTTCTAAGAATAAATTATTTTACATAGATTGTGATGAGGAGGAAGAAAAGGAACAAGAAACATCAAAAGAAAAGGATACACACCAGGAACAAATCCTAGAGAAAGAAGAAATGAATCCGACCATATATTGTAATGCATATGTTGGAATAACCACTCCTCAAGCTATCAATATATAAGGACATATCAAGAAGAAAAATGTAATAATTTTGATTTATTCGAGCAATACCCATAAATTTATTCATTGTAATATAGCAAAGTAATTGAATTTCTTCCTATATCTACCACTAGAGTGTCAAGTGATGGTTCCAAATCGAAGAACCATAAATTGATCCAGGAAGGGCCATAATATCAAGCTATCCATGGGAGAATATATATTGAATAGTCCAATGCTTTCCATTCTAATAGGTGGTGTTGATGTTGTACTTGGAGTCGGATGGCTACAATATTTGGGTACGATAGCTTTTAATTTTCAAGAAATTTTCTTGGTTTTTCTTTTAGAAGGAAAGGATATTGAATTAAGGGGTATTACAGGGAAACCAGGAAAGACAATCAACTCTAGCAGCATGAAACATATTCTAAAGAAAGAACAACGTGACATAATTGCACAATTATATTCACTAGAGGTTCCCACGTCGAAATCATCTATTTCTCTAGATCTCCAAAAAGACTTGGACAATCATTCCAAGGTATTTAAGACTCCCAAAGGGATCTCACCTATTTGTGATCATGATCATGCTATTCATTTTATTCTAGGAAGTGTTCCTCCAAACATTAGGCCTTACAGATATCCCTATGCCCAAAAGAGTGGAATTGAACGTATGGTTGTCGAAATGCTAAAGGCTAGTATAATTCAACCTAGTCAAAGTTCTTTCTCTACTCTAGTAGTATTGGTGCACAAGAGGGATGGATCATGGCGCATGTGCTCGGATCGTAGGGAGCTAGACAAGCTCACTATTAAATATAAATTTCCCATTCCTGTCATCGATGAATTATTAGAAGCATTGCATGGAGCAATTTACTTCACCATGCGAACCTTCGTTCATGATATCATCAAATTAAAATGAAGATTGAAGATATTCCGAAAATAACATTTAGAACTCATGAGGGTCATTATGAATTTTTGGTCATGCATTTTGGCCTTACCAATGCACCTTCTACATTTCAACGTTTGATGATTCCATTTTCAAACCATTCATTAGAAAAGTTGTATTAGTATTTTTTGATGATATACTAATTTACAACACGTCTTGGAAGGATCATGTTCAACATGTTTATAGAGTTCTCAAACTATTGGAAGAGAAATAATTATATGCCAAAACCTCCAAATGTTTCTTTGGAGTACAAGAGGTGGAATATTTGGGTCGTATTGTATCTCATGAAGGTGTTAATGTAGACTGTAGTAAAATTAAATCCATTAAGGAATGGAAAATCTCCACATCCATAAAGAATATGCAAGTATTTCTTGGGTCGACAGGGTAGAGAGGAAAAGAATATTTCTTCAACCTTCAAAGAAAACTAAAAGTCTTCCCTTAGATTTCATGTCAATAGAATTCCATTTTTGGGTCTCATTTAGTAAACAATAAATATGAGCTCAAAAGTTGAACCAAGGGTTCTAAAGTTTTGCAAAAGAAGAAATTTTCACTATTGTAATAGTCTGATTTTGTCGGAAATTAACTATCTATTAGAATAGTGAATGAAGAACTCTTTGTTGTAACCAATTCTTGTGCTTTATTACCAAGAGATTTAATAAAGATATTATTCAATCATTTTTCATTCTCTATTTTTATCGGTATTATTTCCTTTTTGAGGGTTGTTGTTTGAATTTATACATTTCATGCTAATTTCAAACACTATTAAGCTGACTTGTAGGGTCATGAAAAGATGGATTTACAGGAGATTGTAGCATTTGGGCAAGATTTTTTGCATTAAGCCGCTAGCTATCTATAAGATTAATGCGATATTAGTTTATGTTATTCTTGTAATTATATTTGGATTATTCCTATATTTTGACATCATCTATTGGCTTGAATGCATTTCCGTTTGAATTTATATATATGTACCATAGTTTTCTGATAATTATTTATCATACCATTGTTTGTGCATATTCGTTTGAAAAGGAATCAGATCCTAGAACTATTTCTATGATTTTTTAACTTCATTTTATTATTAATTCAAGTTGGTCTAGATTTTAGTACCTTGCTCTTGATTGCGAAGAGATCTATATATTTTCCTAATCAATATAGATTTACATTTACATTTGATGTTTTCATCTTAGAATATATTTCATTTTCATTTGCATTTAGATTAATTCATTACATTTTCTATAAACCTCTTATCATAGTAGCAATTCCATTGGTGGCTTAGCTAAGCCCTTATGTCATCTTAAGTATGTTGGAAACAATGTTAATATTGAGAGGGGGATGAATATTTATTAAGGCTAATTTGAAAATTTATGTCAATTTATCTTTACTCATTCAAATTTGGCATCCATTATATGAGATCAACCATTAAGAAACCATAACAATAGTGATATCAACCAATACAAACATACACATCATGAGCATCAAACACATGAGACATGGAGGTTTAACATGGAAAACCTTCCAGGAAAAAACCACCGAGATTGTTTTTGTTATTGATGTAAAAATAAGAGCACCTACTCTATTACATCAATTTGTTTGTGATCCATCATTCATAGGAAGCACCAACTCCATTTTATTGTTTACTAGCACCCACTAGCAGGAAGCACCAACTCTGTCCTTTTGTAAACACCAGATCAACCTACCAAAATCACCATTTGAAGCACCAACTTCATGGATTTGTTTCAAGCATGGCCTTGCAGCTCCTTGGATTTATTCAAGCATTAACTTGCAAGAGGTACCAACCCCCAAGCCTTCTCATACACCCACTATAGATGGAATAACCAACTTCCTATATTCATGCTCCATCCCACACTCAAAAGAAAACATATTGCTCACTATAATTGGTAGCTTCTCTACCTACTTCCAGCTCTTTATTATCCTCAACCCTTGGCCCACACAATATTCTTTGTCCTCTTCTCACTCTGCAATAGCCCACTATTCTACTCAATAATAGTCACTCATCATAGATCTCTCAACACTTTGCGCACACCACAACATCGTATTATTCTTGGCCTTCTTCTCTCAACAACATACCTTTGTTGAAGGAAATGTAAATAGGTTCGGTCTTCATAAATATACTTTTGATATTTTTATTTATTCAAGAAAAGCAATATAATTTTATAACATATGTCAATTAGTTTCTTAAATTACTATAGGTGAGTCAAATAGTCAAAAGAAAATGTTGAATACCTTAAATGCATGTTGCACCATGTATGTTTATGTATTGGAGTCAAGATAATACCTCCAATAAAAGTCAACAAGTCTCCTCCATGCAACGACACCTACAAAGAAGAAATCCAAATTAAATAAGTCAAGTCATCCTACAATGTTCAAGTTAGCCTAAAGGATGGACAAACCTTTATATATAGACGTTGTCCACTCCTCTAAAGAAAATGCACTCATTCCTCTAAAATCGGTGAGAAAGGAAGATGAATAAAAGTTGAAGAGTAAGCAAAGAAGAAGAGCCTCTAGTGCAACGAAGTAAGGGAAGTATAAGTGAAGGTTGGAGGTTGTTTTCTAGGGTAAATATAGTCACACATGTGAGAAAATGAAGGAGATTCTGGAACTATATTAGCAGTAAGATCATAGTCACATGTTCATCATTGATTGGGCTAAACAGTTAGGCCTGTATGGCCTTCTACTCAAGCAAAGGTAAAATGACCCTAATCTACAAGGTTACCTGCCAGATATGCCAGAGTCTAGGGTTGTTGTATAATTACTTAATCCTACATATACATCACAAGAAGGATCTAATTTGGTTGAAAGAAGGAAATTTTCTATGTAAGTCAAGGATATCTCTAAGTATAAAGGAGAAGCATCTCCTCTAGAGTAAGTGCAACAAGATCTAAATACATTTATAAGGAGGACGAAGTGCCAAAAAATTAAGTGTCAGAAGAAGGAAGTGTTAGGGAACAAAATGCAAAAAGGAGGAAGAAATTGACTTATGCTTGGAGGACATTCTAGTCAGGGGTCTACGGTTTGGCAATTGATCAATAAGAAGCTTCAATAAGAGATACTTACTAGAGGGTTTTCCTCTCAAGAGAAGAGAGGTCTTGGCCCTTTCATACAACCAACATCTTGTGTTCTTGTTCTTATGTTTCTGGTAGTAATTTGATGAAGTACACACATATGCATTAACAAGACAAAGAAGAAGATTAATCTAACTAGAAAAGTAAAAAGACTCCACAAATTTTTATTAAGTCAAGAATAATCACACCACACCTAAGTTCCCTTCCCTTGGTTCTTCAACATGGTATTGGAGCTAAGGTGACACATCAAGGAAAGGGAATCTCAAGAACACTCATAAAGTGACTCATTAAGGAAGGACATCTACAAACTTGAAGCATCAAGCCAAGAAGTAAAATCTACTCAAGGACAAGAAAGGATTACAAGGAAACTAAAAAGCGAAAGGAGAAGCCTTTTGTACAAAGGCACCTACAAAGAAGAGAAGATCAAGGAGGGACCTAGACCACAAACCAAGCCATCAATCAAGTCTACATGAATCAAGCCCACTTGGGGAAAGAAACTTAAAGAACGTCAAGATCTAAGCTATCAAGTCTTCAAGGAGAAAGCAAGTCTGCTACATCTCAAAATATATCAAGTAAGTATATGTCCCCATCTGAATAAACATCAATGTATTTCTGTAAGGAAAGCAACAAATTGATTGGTACCAATAACTTTCTTGTATGGAAGAAGATGATTGATTTACTTCTCAAGGAGAAAGAACTGCTAGAACACATCAAAGGGAATGTCACTATTCCTTCTAAGGAACAAACACAAGCCTTATCCAAGTATAATAAGGATGAGACAAGAGCGCAAAGGATTAAAATAGAATCCATCAAAGACTCTCTCATTCCTTTTCTCTCCAAGTTAGAGACATCCAAATAAATCTATGTGAAACTAGTAGAGCTATTCTCGGTAAGCACAACTGGTGAAGTGATATCTCGATGAAATTAATTGTGTAAGATGAAGATATCAAAGGAAGGAATAGCTCCCTAATTTATGAAGATCTCTGAGATGAGGGATCAACTTCAAGAGCTAGGGGAAGTCATGTATGATAGAAAAATGACAATTGTAGTACTCAATGCTCTACTTGAGGATTGGTGCAACTTCACATCAAGCATGTGTGCCAAGAAGGAAACCGCCCCAATATGTGAAATGTGGTCTCTTTTCAAGATAGAGGAAATAAGACTCAAAGCAAAGGAGGATGTGGGATCAAAGGAGAAAGCATTTTCTCACATGTCCAAGATAAAGGGAAAATTTGGAAAATTTTGTCCACAAAGAACAAACAACAAAGATATGTTCAAAATTCAATGCTATGAATTCCAAGAATATGGACACTACAAAAGGAATTTTCCTAAAATAAAGAAGGACAACAACAAAAAGAGGAAAAGGGAAGAAGTTCATGTGACTCAAGAAATGAAAGAAGAAGACAAGAAGAAAAAAGAAGGAAGATCCTCCAGATCTCTACTATGACTAAGTCTACTTCTTTACTTATGGTCTTCTTGCAAAGTTTTGAGTAGGATAGGAGCATGTAGGAATAGAATAAAATTGTATGGCTAGAAACATCTTCTAGAATCTAGAAGCATTAAGTACATAGAGTTCTAGATAGTCATGTATAAAGAACATTTATAAATGAGAACAAAGTGCATGGTTAGAAATATCTTCTAGAATATAGAATCATGATAGATATAGCTCAAGATATTCATGTAGAAGGAGAATACCTAGAATAGGACCTCATCCTCAATGAACAGTGATCATTATTAAGAATCTTAGAATACCTCCATCATCAAAAGGAAAGAAACATTTGCAAAGTAAGGGTATTCAAGATCCTCAGATGGAATCTTCAAAAGAATATTCATAATCAAAAGAAGATGTCTCATTGTGAATCTCATTCATGGGATTCATGAAAACGATCATATGTAGGCAAGATAATATGAAGAAAGAAAGGCCACACCAAGGACAACCTAGTGAAGCTAAGATGATCAAAGGAGAATCAAGATGAGGTATGTATGCATCAAATTTTAGTCATGTTGTCATTTGTATATTATTGAGTCATGGGAATAGTTATATAGCATGATCAAGTATGAAATAATCTATTTCACCAATGACATGCTTGAAGGTGTGTACTACAATGTAATGAAGGTCAAAAAAATGAAATACTCACATAAGGAGTATATGAATGCTGACTAACAAACAAGTGTAAAAGGAACACTGACTAGTCCTACAAGAAAGAAATGAAGAAGTTCTCCCACAAGGAGCATACGGTGGTTGACTAATCTATCCAAGAAGAAGCAAGTGAATAAAGAGATCAAGCATGCAAAGAACACCATGATAAAAAATAATCACTATTTGACAAATATCCTTTGGAAAGATATCCCAGAAGAAGGCATGACAACTCTTACAAAGGAAGAAATAGATCAAAAGACCTTTGACACCTGTGAAGGCCTTGGAGATATGAAAGGTGAAGATAACTAATCCTACTCTATGAAGATGTCATGATGAAGAAACCATCCAATGAAAGCACCATTTAATGTTGAAGAAATATCAAGATGAAGTTACAAAGGACTACTATATCAAAACATGGGAACAAGCAAGTACATATAAGAATCCATGTGAAGAGTAGTGCAAAGCATATATAAGATGACAAGGAATAATTATATGACAAGAGAACCATGAAGGAAGCAATGGCATGACAAAGAAGGAAGGAAAGTGATCGATGGATGGTTCCCTACAAAGAAGAAGTTTCAACAAGGACTTCATGGCGTCAAAGGAAGAAAGGAGATCAAGAATATGGAGGACCCACAAAGAAGAAGTTATTGATGAATAGACAAGTCCCTAACTAAGAGGGAGTTATCAAAAGTTCCCAATTACAAATAAACTTGGACAAGTACCTTGTCATAGGATACTTGGGCATGTCTTCCTCAATTGAGACGAAGTGATAGACACAACATTATTGACTTCACTTGGGAATAAAAAATGGGAGGATTAGGTAATCATATGGCATCTGATACTCTTTGAGGATATGTAGGGAATCCATCACAAGAGTAGTCAAGAGGACCACTATTCATTGAGGGCTAGGAGCCCAATATAAGAATAGTCCTATAAGGTCATACTCAGTGAACACCCATGTGGGTATGTATCTTGAGAGACAATGACTAAGGTTTCTATAAGTCATTGGTCTCACCAATATTGTGTTATGATATATTGAGAGATAGATCTATCAGTCAAGGCCTTACTGTGGAAATAATATTGGTTATTATGATGCTATAACAAATGGATTGCAAATTCCATTTCTCTTATGTGAAATCTTCAAGATTGAAACATAGTCAAACCCCTTATAATGTTGTATGAATACCTCCATAGTTAAGAGGGAGTGTTGAAGGAAATGTAGCTAGGGTTGGTCCCCATAAATGTACTATTGATATTTGTATTTATTCAAGAAAAGAAGTATTATTTTGTAATATAAGTCAATGAGTTTCTTAATCATTGAAATAGGTCTAGCACATGTTAAAGTGTTACAGGTGAGTCAAATAGTCAAAAGAAAATTTTGAAAACCTTTAGGGCATGTTACACCATGTATGTTTATGTATTAGAGTCAAGATAATACCTCCAAGCAAAGTCAACAAGTCTCCTCCATGAAAAAACACCTACAAAGAAGCAATCTTAATTAAATAAGTCAAGTCAGCCTAAAGGAGCAAAAAACCTCTATATATAGAGTTTTTCCACTCCTCTAAAGACAACACACTCATTCCTTTGAAATCAGTGTGCAAGGAAGATGAATAAAATGTGAAGAGTAAGCGAAGAAGAGGAGCCCCAAGTGCGGCGAAGTAAGGGAAAGTATAAGTGAAGGTTGGAGGTTGTTTTCTAGGGTAAATATAGTCACACATGTGAGAAAATGAAGGATAGTCTGCAGCTATTTCAGCAATAAGATCATAGTCACACTTTTATCATTGATTGGGCTATAATTTTAAGCCTATAAGGCCTCCTACTCAAGCAAAGGTTACACTCTCTCAAGCGAAGGTGAAACGACCCTAATTTATAAGGTTACTTGCCACATGTGTGAGAATCTAGGGCTATTGTACAACTACTTCATTCTATATCTACATCACAAGAAGGATCTCACTTGGTTTAAAGAAGAAAATTTCTACATAAGTCAAGGATATCCCTATGTATAAAATAGAAACATCTCTTCTAGAGTAAGTGCAACAAGATCTAACTACAGCTGGAAGGAGGATGAAGAGATAGAAAATGAAGTGTTGGAAGAAGGAAGTGTCGGGGAACAAAATGCAGAAAGGAGGAAGAACTAGACTTGTGCTTGGAGGAAATTCTAGTTAGGGGTCTAGGGTTTCGTAATTTATCAATAAGAAGCTTCAATAAGAGAAACTTACTAAAGGATTTACCTCTCAAGAGAAGAGAGGTGTTGGTCCCGGTAGAGAGCCAACATCTTGTGTTCTTATTCTTATGTTTTTGGTCGCAATTTGATGAAGTACACACACATGAATTAATAAGACAAAGAAGAATATTAAGCTAACAAGAAAAGTAAAAAGACTCCAAAAATTGTTATGAAGTAAATAAAAATCACACTACACCTAATTTTCCTTAGTTCTTCAACATATTCAGCACTCGACCCCTTCTATTCCATAGGCTCTCTCGTCCTCTCACACAAAATTGTAGGCTCTCTCTAGGTCTCTCTTCTCTACATAGGCACTTTCAGCCTCACTCTACGACACTAGTGGTCTTGGCCTCTCATCGGTAGCATAGACACACCCACATATCTCTCCATACCTCTCACTAGCAACAATTTTGCCTCCCCCATTTCTTAGCTACAATCATAGGTTTTTTTCCTCTCCTACATTGTGATAAATGTTTTCTCTATCAACCATCATTTCTCCATTCACACTACCCAAGTTTACTTATGCACTTAGCACTCCTTCCTTGTGTTGCATTTAATACATAAGCATTGCAACCTCATTAACCATTGAGAATGGGATATGTTCTCTCACTCATTGTTGCCACATTAAACATGAGGATGGGCACTTGAGTATATTTCAAACTACCAAGAAATAAATCTCATTCACATTGTAGACTCAAGGATCTCTTCCATTAAATTCAGCTTGTACTAACAGTATGTCTCTTTACCACTCAAGACATACTTCTGAATTTTCTTCGAGATATTATCACATACCTCAGGCATGGTTCCTATGAACTGTTACCAGACCTCCAATCCCTGAGGCTTTATTCTTCATTTAATCCCTTGTAGTATGCGTGGGAGATTAGAGTTAGCTTACCTCAACTCAAGACGGACTGAACACTCTTTCTTGAAAATTGTAGTCATTGTCGCCCTTGACTCAACGATCTTGAGAGTCACTATTTATTCTAGCCACCAACTCCTATGCACACATTTACTCTTATTTTCCAACTCATTCATCCTTCATACACCTTTATTTTGCAATTTTGGAGCCCCATGGTTTGTAACTTTATTAAAGTAGGATAATGAAATCATGAGATTCTGATATTGGCCTTTAGTGCCTTTTGCTTCACCTTTTATTGTTTTTCCACCATAGGACCGGGTGTTGTAAATGGTGGTATAAAAATTAGGTGCTAATCCCTTCAGGATCCTATTGGGGGCCTATATTCTTGTGTTCTTTCTCTATTCCCTTGATTCTTTGGGCTCCATGACCTACCAACAATAGCATTGGAATCTCCTACGGGCCAATCAATTGCTACCATGTGTCCCATATGAGGAGAGAGAAAGTGTGCCTTGATCCTTGGTTTTGCAGTTGATTTCCTTTGTAAATACCTACTCCCTACAACCCTCGACACTTGTAAAAGAATTCATTAAATAAGAAGTTATGAGGTTCTGATGTTTCAATGTTCCAACCTTCCAACATCTCGAGCCTTTGACCCTCCGAAGTTCCAGAATTTTGAAATCCAAGGTTCTGATATTTGACCTACTTCTAATATTCTAACCTTTTAACATTCTGAGATTCTGACTCTCTGAGGGTCTGAGATTCTGGCCCTTCAAAGTTTTGAAGTTTCCATATTTTGAAATTTGGCTTTCTTCCTTATTTCCGAGGTTCCAAAATTTGGCATACTTCCTGGTTTTGAAAGTCCTCCCATTTCACTGGTTCGTATGTCCCAAAATTTGACCTGCTTCCCAGTTCTGAAATTCGACCTAGTTCCCTAGTTCCAAAATTCGGCCTACTTCCTTAGTTCTGAGGTTGTGAAATTCGCCCTACTCCTAAGGAATTCAAGATACTTACTTCGCCCATCAATAACATTTGATCCTGAGGTCCATTCATGGACTTCCACATATCATTGGAAACCTTTTTCAAATAAATTTCTAGTGTAGAAGATCTGATGCAGTGTTTGAGCCCATTTTCTACCGAAAACATGGTTGCAAACTCTCTACCATTCTTTGCACCTTGACTCTTCTTCTTGTGCCTGGAATCCTAGAATCCCTAGCCAACACAGTCATCATTTTATGGCTTTTCCAAAAGTCCTGCCACTATGATGATTCTCTAACAAAGAATGCGACAACCATAGCACTCCCGCCGAGCTTGAAACAATAAGCACATAAATGATAGCATCTATTTCCATCATAACTATCCTAGTGGACATCAATGTTATCCTGCCTAACATCATGCTATTACATACATCCATGCTAGTCTAGTTGACATCAATGTGAACATACTTGCTAATTGTCAGGAAATAGAAACTTTCCAACACATATGCCAACATGGGTTCTAACATCAATGCCAACACACTTACTTCCACTAGCCATCTAGACAATGTGATTTGTTAAACAATCTCCCCCTTTAGCATTGATGGCAACACCTCTTCAGTTCTCCACATTGATGGCCAATCCTCTTGTTGCTTCCAGACATCTCCTTGCATGAGCCACCAATGGCTTTCTTTCCTCTACTTTGGCCATCACAACCTGTCCTCCAATAAGCTTCTCTCCCCCATTGACATCAATGTAAAAGGGCTACAAGCTACTTCTTCTCTACCATGCAATAACTGATTTTGAATGATCCAGGGTCTAGCCATTGATGCGAATTCCACTCAACAAACTTCTCTTCAAAGGCTAATGGTTGTTTCTCTATAAATTGGAAATATGTGATATTATCCCCCTAAATATATACTTCTTCTACTTTGAATGGCTCTAGTTGTTTACACCTTATGGTTTCCAATTGAATACTCTCTCTACCAATGCATCTTTTATACCAATTAAAAAGAAATTGGTACCAATAAAAAAATTCTCATGGTATTTTTGTTGTTGTAATGACCAACCATTAGTGATGCATTGAGCTTTCTCTTCACTATTTTTGAGACCACACTTACTTCTCTTGAGCATCTTAAACACCTCTCTCCTTGAGATCATACTTCTACAAAAGGGATTGTCGCTTAAATAATACCATCTACACCAAGAACTTGATAGAAATTGGATGTTATACCTAGTAACCTCTTATAACTCTTTCTCCATACAAACCCAACCCATCAATTGTCATATAGATACCAATGGAAGACTAGGGGACATTGAAAGCTTATACCCATTACGCTTTATGAACACAAGACTAATAGGAAAAATCAGATTCACAATATTAAATGAAATAAGTTATTTTACCCAAGATGCAAACCTTTCAGTCATTGTGAAATCTTTCTTATTGAGGCAAACAAATGTTTCCTACTACTACTATCAAATAAAATACCCCTGAGGTAGTGCTCTTCAATCACCTACATCTGCTTCCTTGTCTCTATGTGGGGAATGATCCTGTGGACCTAACTTAATTGCGGGCCTCTTCATTCAACACTTCTAATATAACACATCTTCTTTTCACAACATTAACTGTTGTTGTGTACTCCCCCTGAAACCATGATGGTTTCTCTTTTGTATTTCTCACAATGTTAATATACTTGAAGATAAACCAATCGATTCACATAATCAGCAAGTGGAAAAAACCATACCTTCAACAATCATGTGCACCTCTTTGTTTATTCCTTCTAACTTCCTACATTTGACTTATTCCGCCTCTCTTGAGGCCATTCTTTTCTATCACTGAAGAGAAATAGAGGATGTACTCCCCTTGAGAAGATTTTCCTCTTTCTTCTTCCAAACCTTCTTTGGCTTAGTACAAAAACAAAACATTACCCTCAAGCTGCTTTTTTCCCATGTTTTGGTTTTCTTTTGGTTGCACATGCTAGAGGAAACTTCTCCTTCAAGTCCTCTTTCTTAACCCAAGTCTTCTTGTTGACTTTCTGCCTTACAGAGGGATCTACCACAAGATTAAGAGCATCATTCTTCCTAGTTTTCTTTTCATTTCTTCCTCCTCTTCTCATCTTTCTATTTTGATATTGAGCACTGAACATAAAATTATATTCCTCTACTCCACTATTTATTCTCATCCTCAATGGAAAACTTGCTTCTTTTCGCTGCATCATATGAGAAATGAGATTTATTTTTTTATATGGACTATAGTGTTCTACCTTGTTATAGGGAATCTACAACTGTGGACAAATGTATCTTCCCTAGGCCTGGTGGACTGATCTAGAAAAAATGAAAGACAAAGAAGTTGATGCTTTCCTTAAAGTAAATAGATAAGGGGATGAATCCTGCCTAAAATCCATCGTATGCTTAACTCCTTCCTTGACTTGTATGTTCCAATCCTAACTCTAATAACTGAAATTAGAACCTACACAATGAAAAAACACTAGCCAATGATCTATGGGATCTATGTAGAATAATATAATCACTTTATTCAATAGATCAACATGGTTGAAATACATGAAATCATAACATCATATATAGGAAAACAAATAATTCTTTTCATTAATATAAATGGAGTGAGTTACAACCAAAAATAGGTGTTGATATTATAGAATATCTCCTCCAATTTGACATGTCCTTTCCTTGCCACAAAGTGCAACTGTAGTCACCCTAAGGCATGGAATAATATCTCTCACAACAACAACATAAGGGTGGAATCAATCTCCAAAATCCAACCACTTTCCTATGGATGGTTGTAAATATATAAATGAGGGAGGTAGTTCATGAGTTCTTATCCTTTTACCAATATAGGCTTGATATCCACTCTTCATCAAAGGATGAGATCAAGGGATAAAGGATGAAAAATCTAAGGTATGATAGGATAGGATTCGAGACTTTAATCCAAGGTAAATAATTACAACAGATCTTGGAAGCTTCTGGAAGTGGAAGCTTCGGGATTCTTTGATTGTTTTCCCAAATTTCTAGAATCAATGAACCCCCTACATAGGGAATATTGTAGGTGATCCACACAAGTCCAAAATAGGACAACCTAGTATTCAACGTTCGCCAATGAGGGGCCAGGTTGTGTTTGTCCTAAAAATGACTAAAATGAGGCCGTTTTAGGCATAAAATTAGGGATATGAGAGAGGAATACTTAGAGATTTGTGTAGGGATGATTAAAAAGTATTCAAAGGATGTGAATGATTGTTTTTGAAGTCCTATTGAACAAATGTGAAAAAATGGTCTATAATAGATTGCCCCTTAAAGCGAAAAGTTGGAAATGGTAGTTGATGATGGAAGTGCTTTACCTTGTGACAAGTCAAGATCAAGAACAACTGGTGATATTCATTATCTGTTACAATATATTTACACCATGACATTTTTTCTTATGGAGGCATACCCATGCTCAACACATAAGTTAACATTACATGTACAATGATCAAAGACACATCCATGGATGGCTGATGGTGGACCCATGATTGGATGATTATCTATACAATGATAGCCATCTTAGATTGTGATCTTGTATTACTCCTGAAATCGTAGCTTGGGTGGATGAAACTAGATCTAGGGTCTTATATCTCATTCACATGACTAACCAATGTATGAGTTTAACCATGTGAATCAATTAGATGAGGTCAAACATAGTAGACACCCTCTAATTACCAGCTAATGATCTAATTCATTCAAATACATGAGAGAAACCACCAATGATGTTAATGGCTCTCATGGTACTGTAGTACAATCAATATGGTGTGAATAAATGAGATGATGTTGAACACCACACAGAATCTTTCGGACGAAGGTTGTTATGAAACCAGCTCAAGAAAAGATAGAAAAGATAGATCAGCGCCTTAGAATTCGGCCTCTTTGAGGGGGCAACCTCCTTTACATTACATAAATTAACAATTATTAGATGATTCAAATGAAAAAACCTCCTTTCTATATATAGGAGTCTAAGGAGTCATAATATAAACCAGCCGACCTAACAATAATAATATAAAGCCACAAAAATAACAATGGAGGGATTCTATGGGGCACAGTAATAACAATATGGGAGTAATAGGGGCACAACAATATTAATAAGGGGTATAACTACAATAGTAATGGGGTAATCACTAGTATTATAGGGACCCAACATGCCCGTCGCCTTTCAAAAAGTGTTGTCGTCAACGCTTGAGTAGTTTTGGATACTTCTGCATAAAATTCTCATCCTCCCATGTGGAATATTCATTGGATAAGTTCTTCCACTTGATAAGATACTCTGAAATTGATCGATTTCGTAGTTGTCGAGTTCTTCTTTCTATGACTGCTTCCGGTTCCAATATACTTTTTCCTTCCTCATCAAGTTCTGGCAATATTGTTTGAACTGGGAGCTTGTTGCCTATAACCTTCTTTAAACATGAAACATGGAAAACTGGGTGCAATCGAGAAGATGGAGGAAGCTCCAATTTGTATGCCATAGTACCAATCTTTTGCAACACCTTGTACGGACCGTAATACTTTGGTGATAATTTATTGTCCTTCTTAACTTGCTTGAGGGACATTTGCTTATAT
>APFE030969259.1:0-38976 GCA_000404065.3 Pinus taeda
TTCGGTATTTTCCATTAATGAAATGAAGTGTTATTTCCGCTGCATCTCTTTATTTATGGTTATCGCATCTCTATATTTATGGTTATCTCTGTAATCTATTGCGTTCCTGTTTAAATCCGGATCACATATTCTTGTCTCTATTGGCCTTCTCAATCAGCCCCTCAAGGTGTATATTAACCCTCTCAAGCCAGGTTTCCCTATCATTCTCAATCTCTTGTTCAATCGAAGTCAACTTTACATTTGCCTCCTTGGCCTTTTGCCTGTTTTCTTTGATCATTTGCAGCTCCAAGAGGACTTGCTTGTTACTAAATTGTTTCTTTTCTTACTCTAAATATTTGATGATCCAATTAGCTCTTTCTAAGTTATCTGACAAATATTGTATCTCAGCCTCTTGTTCCTTTATGATCATGTCTTTGGCAGTCTTTGGATCCTGAGTTTCCAAGTCAATGACATCAACTCCTTGATGAGTGAAGTGTTGTTGTGTTTCCTCATGATCAACAAGGTTAAAATCTCTTTATTTCTCATCACTAAGACCCTTCTTTTGCATCTTTTTCTTTCCCTTATCTTTTCCCTTGCTTTGTTGCTCAACCTATACTTGTTTTGTTGAAGAAGAAGGCAAAGCCCCTTCCACAACTTATGGAGACAGCATTTGCCTGCAGCCTGATGATGAAGGCAAGACCCCTTCTGCATCTTGTGGAGATAATACTCACCTAGCAGCTACAATAAGTTTCCTGGTACCCCTCTTGTATGTCACAAAGATTGGCACTCCAATAGTTTCAGTCTCTTTGACCTTTTCCTGTCCTCAAGGTCTACCTTCCTCATGATGTACAGATGAAAAGATTTGTGGGCCTTTGAACATCTCATGAGAAATGAAAGTCTCCCATGGCATGCTAAGAAGTTTCAACTGATTTATAACAATGATTTTAATCAAAGAGTAATGGAAAATGTTATTCAACTGCTGGGGGTATGGTTTCCTCTTTACAATATGTGCCATTTTCTCAATGTTTCTGAACATGAAGTAAGGGATATTCATCATTCTTACTCTAGTGAAATGCATCAGCACTCTAATGTGGTAGGCATACAACTGGGAGAACCTACCTTCACAAGTGAAGTACTTGATAATGATTTTCATCAATGGAGCAAACCTGTCTTCCGAAAACTTGAAGGGGAATACTCTCTTCACATTGTCTTTGTACCTAGCCTTAATGTAAGGCTCATAGTACTCCCTATCAATATCCTAACCTTTGTTCCATTTTTCACCCACATCTGGAATACCTGTAGCCTCTGATATGACAACTAGTGATATGGTGAATGTTATTTCAGCAAGGGTTACTTCATCACTCTACAAAAGAGTCACAAATAGCTAGCCAATTCATGATGAAATATGACTTTTTCTATCATCTCACAAAAATCAAAACATGCCTAGTTTTTAAAGCAAGAAATGGCAAGTGGACAGGCTTGGAACTCCCTAAACCTAGTGGGCTTCTCTCTGATAATCCTTCCTCCTTTATGAGGCTTCCTTTGCTATATGATTCTCTCCTTGGAACTGTCACTAAGGGTGTCTTCTTCAAACTCATACTCACTATCTATTTCCATTGTTTTTTGTGGCTATGAACCCTTGTGGTTATATCAGTGAATAATATAGTGAAATAGGGTGGAGGAATGGAATGAAGATTAGTATTAATATATTTTAGGGATGAGTAGGGTTTTAGGGAGAATGGGTAGGGTTTGCTGATGTGAATAGGGTTTGTAGGGTTTGGGGAGTGTAAGTGGGAATGTGGAAAATGTAGGAGAGGAGTGGGATTTAGGAAATATATAAATGGAATGGGGTTTAGTTTAGGGAATAATGTAAAGTATAGGGTAAATAAAACAATGGAGAGATGAGGAAAACTAGGGTTTCACCCTAGAAGCTAGGGTTTTAATTTTTAAAAATGCTAAATACCAAGCTTAGCAATCAAAACCCTAGATCATAAGATAAGAGTAATGTACTTACTTGTTTAGAGAGAGGAATTGGATATTTCAAGGTGAATTGGAAACTTGGGAGAGTTTTGGGCTTGGCTGGATAGATGCGCAGTACCTCACATAAGTGCACAGCGCCTCCCAGATGCACAATGCCAGCCTCAGATGCGCAGCTCCTTTTTGTAGACCACTTTTGAAGACCTTCCTAGTGTTAAAAATAGGTGACGTATAGCTCTTTGGAAAGCCTATTGAGTCTAATTTCCATAATAGCTTGAATTTTTCAATTTGGAGTTCATTTTCCCTGTCAAAATTCCAATCTCCCAAGACTGGTCAAAATGTGTAGAATGAGGCTACCAAAATGCATAGTGTTGTTGCAGTCAACTTTTCAAAGTCTTCCTCAACTCCAAATTGAGCTCATGAAAGCTCATTTGAGAGATATTGGTTTCTAATTATCATTTGACTCATCAAGAAAGTCATTTAGTCATTCCATCTAGGAGAAAAATTGACTTTACCAAGGTCGCTCCAGAGGTGTAGCAACCCTCCTGAGGCAAATGATGTTTTCGACATTTCTACCAAACCATGAAAATTGTGTAAAAACTAAAAGACGTTTTTCTTCATGGCTCAATTATGGACAAAAAACTCTCTCAAATTTGTCAAATTCATCTTCTATTTCTCAAAAACATCATTTGAATAAAACCTATCATGATACGTGGAATAGGGGATTTATAGAAATGAAGGGAAATGAAGGGGATAAGGGGCTTCAAAATTCTTGAGAAAATTTTTGAAAATAGAAAGGGATGTTAGGAAGAAGGGGAAAGTGCAATTTCAAATATTGAGTGAGGGGAAGGGGTCTAAAAGGGCAAAGCATAGGCCTAGCCTAGAAAATTGTCAAATTGTAGCAATAAGCTAGGGTTTGTGGGAAAATGATGAATTTGAGGGATATCAGTGATGGGAAGTGCTTAAGAAGATATATTAAGGATAGAGGAAGGTGTATGAACATAAGGATACAAGTTTTGTTGATGATTTGACAATCCAATAAAAATTACCTTCAAAACCCTAGAAGAGGGAAATGAGGCTTACCCAAGTACAACTGTAGCACGAACAAGGTGTAAAATGATCCATTGGAACCTGAAATGATAATGACAAATTTTTGAATGATGGAGACTCAGCCGAATGGTGAAATGGACTGACACTTGGAAAACTTTGGAGAGAATGAAAATAAATCCTAGACCTAATACCTAATGACCAAATTTTACTTGAAGACTCACTAAAATGACAAAATTTGACTTTGACACCCTAAGACCACTTTGTAAGATCATGTTTGATTGCTAGTGGAAGGCTTCAAAGACTAACACTAACATTAGCTCCAATGGGGATGGTAGCTCCTTGGAGATGCCAAGAACACCATAGACCTAGTAGCCTTATCCATTGGGCAATGGGGTCAAAACACTTCAAAGACTGAAAACTAACATAATGCAAAGTGAGAGTGACTCATGATTGAAAATATGACTGGAGACTTACTTAATTGAAGCAAGTACTTACAAAAATTATTAATGGTAGCAGACCACCGAGATTTGAGGGCTTCAAATCATGATTACAACCACCTGCTCTGATGAAATATGTACAATCATGTGAAGTGGGCCTTCCAATGTAACCAATCCAGCAGATGGCTACATACTGAAATTTTGCTCTCACTTTCCCCGAGCAGGTAGAACGATGTACCTGTAGGAAACTCACAATAGCAACTGAAACCAAGGCTTATGCTAATGAACCAGGAAACATTCATCTTGTCTAATGCTTGCAAAAGAATGCCGAAGTGATCTTGAAAATCCTGAAGCAATAGCTTGTCTTGAGATCCAACAACAAAAATACAAGTGTTCCCTTCATTATGATCTGAAAGAACAGTTGGTTGTTGATTGATAGGAAGGCATAGAGAGGTATAAGCTTCTGCTATCTAAGTGTTAGCTGTAAATTCTTCGAGCATGAGTAATTCTGACTCATTTTTTGGCATATTGTCTTTCTCAAGCTCATATTCCTCAATTTCATAGTCTAAGTCATTCTTAAACAGAAAACATTCTTCAAGATTATCAAACATGACAACCCTATCATCCTCATGAAAGAAAACAATATATGTTCACTAATCTACAAGTCTAATTTCAAGATTGTCCTCATTTAAACTTAGATTTTCATTTTCAAAAGTAGAAGAAGTTTCACTAACACCTTCGTGACTATGTGAACACTGCAAACCTACATTAGCTTGGGTTGTAACATGACCTTTCAGGAGTTGATCTATCTCGTGTTCAGATAGAGGAGAGAGTATTTGTTTTCTTTTGGTAAAACAGTAATTGTCTTCTTTCCCTCCTAAAGATTCACAAGGTTGTTGAATATCTTCATTAATTTCAAGCAAAGGAGTATATAAATTTTCCTCATACTGCTGATTCATTTCATATGATTCTTGTTGACTATCAAGATGCAAAATTCCTTCATCTTCAAGCAAAGAAGAAGCTATTGTATGCTGATTATGATCTTGTGTGATGAAGTGACTGGCTTTTTGAGACTATTTTTGAAGGGAAGCATTAAAGAAGGCTTCTATGATTTCTCCATCATCATGATCTAAATCTTCTTCATCATCACAATCTAAATCTAGATCTAGAATAGCCAACTTGACTTTATCACAATCTGAAATTGGAAATTGATTTTCCTACATACTATCTTCTGTTATGATCAAATCTAAAATAAGACCTTGTCCTCCATCATTTTCAGTTGTACTAAGATCTTGAACTGCTGCAAATTTTCTTGAGCATCTTGATAAGTATCCTCTAAGCTCTCTTTATGATGCTGAAATGGATTTTCATACAGGGCTTCCATGATCTCATCGTCCATGAAGTCATCATCTTCATAAATTCTCTCAAGATTTTCAATAAAACTATAGACATGTTTGCAACAATTATGAACTAATATTAAGGATGGATATGATTCTTTATACATTTCAAAGAACAGGGCTTGAAAATGTTTTAAACAGTGAATACAAGAAGGTGGCAAACTTTCATACCAAGATCGGGCTTCACCTTCCAGAGTGGCCATGAATATCTTCATCAAGCAGTCTTCAAGAAAATCAACCTTCAACTTGCTAATATGCATGTGAAATCTAACCAGATGTAAAGCAGCATCATCCCTATCATCATCTTTAAATGTAGGCAAATTCCTTTGCCAATCTACCGTAGGAATTTTATTTGGGAAACCTAGAATGTGATCTTAGCTCATGGGAGCATAGCTTCGAGCAAACAAATCCATTTTGATAACAAGAAATTCTTCAGGCTACTGGTTCTTGAAGAGCAGAGTTTCCATAAAAATTCTAAACCTTGGGATTCGTCAACACTGGAGTCGCCAAGTGAATGATTTCAGCCTTCCAATGTCTGGTCGTTGTCCACCATCAACAATCAGGTCTAAACTTGATACATTTTGCTGAGGAACATAAAACTACATTCCCCAGTATGGTCACCACTATGTTAGAGCCTAGATTGACCTCAGGCTGAAGGGAGGCAGTCCTAGGATAACCACAAACCAAGCTTAACCTGGTAGCTAGCCATACCAGGTCGGGAGAAGGCTCTCTCCTTGTGAATCTCAGTCAAGATGACTGGATCAGATATGGATTTTAGGCTAGGTATAGTAGCTCTAGGATTTTTTGATTGATTTTTTTGGTTTTGTTGTTGGATCAAATGGAGCACACAGTTTTGGGTCTAGAAATCAAGTCAGGATGCAGGGTGTTCTATGGGGCGAGCTAGGTAGGTGTTTTGGCACTTGGAATCGAGTAATATGAGAGGTCTAAGACTAGTGAGGAGCTAAGGAGGACATGCAAAGATCATGTATCCTTCTCAAATAGTGGAAAACATAAAAAAACTCAATGGTTTCCCAAGGCAGAGCACTGTAAACAATGTATTCTACCTATCTATCTTGATATCATTCAACTAGAAGAAATAAATTAGATTGTGGCACACATAACACATGAGAAAAACTAATAATAGAAGAGGAAACTATGTAAAAACATTTTACCACAAGTATCCCATAAAAATAGCTACAAATCCTGGCTTATTTCCTTGCCAAACTATTGATAAGGGTGTACAATGTAGCTTAGAGCATCCAAGAGAATCCAACCTTTGCTAATGACAAAAAAAATACATAATATAGACATCAAAACACCTATGATAGCCATCAGGGGTCGAAATCAAGAGAAAAGGAGTTGTTACAACCATTTCCAAACAGGGAATAGGAATATAGGTAGTGGAACAACTTGCCTCTATAAGCATGGAAACTAATTCATTGACCCCCAAACCACCTCAAACTGATGAATCTACCCTCTAAGATCACTTCACTATTAAATTTACATACCAAGGCATTAATTAAAATCATAAATTCATTCATGAAGAGAGAAAAGTCAACTCGCAGTGAAAATAGGCGAAAACTGGATTTTCTGGCAAATTGCTCAATGTGCAGCACCACTGGCCAGATGCGCAGCGCTGCTTCACACCCACTTCTAGAGGCCTTCCCCTTCGCAAAATTGAGGCCAAGATAGATCATTGGAAAGGTCTTCCTGTCTAGTTTCTGTAACATCTTGAATTTTTTCATTTAGAGGTCATTTGTCCCCTCACAAGTGAAATATCCCAAGGTTGCTTCTATGTGTCCAAAAAGAGGCAAAGAGGTCATTTTTTGGTAGTTTTTTTACCTTTTGGTGACCTGGTTTTGCTCCAAAATTGCTGAAATTGTTTGGGCTTGATGCTCTCATCATGCAGAATCTAAATATATAATCCTTTCCTCCAACAAGTGCTCCAGGGAAAAGCGCAGCACCACCGGCACTGCGCATCTAGGCCAATTTTCTGTTTTCAAAATTTCAAAATTTGGAAAAGACAAAAATTCATCAAAACTTGCCTAGATTTGGCATATGACACCACCATTAGCTGCTTTGAAGGGATAATGAGGCTTCAGCCAATATTTTCAACTTATCTTGCTCCTTTTTTCTCTTTAAGGCCTTCCTCAACTTAGCCTTAAGCTTCCTCATCCTTATGTTGCAGATTTTGTTGTGAGTCATGTAGTGGTAGGCCATGTGGAAAAACATATTCTTGTCTCAGTTGGCCTTCTCAATCAGCCCCTCAAGGTGTATATTGACCCTCTCAAGCCAAGTTTCCATATCATTCTCAATCTCTTGTTCAATCGAAGTCAACTTGACATTTGCCTCCTTGGCCTTTTGCCTGTTTTCTTTGATCATTTGAAGTTCCATAAGGACTTGCTTGCCGCTCAATTGTTTGTTTTCTTGCTCTAAATATTTGATGATCCACTTAGCTCTTTCTAAGTTATCTGACAAGGATTGTATCTCAACCTCTTATTCCCTTATGATCATGTCTTTGGTAGTCTTTGGATCCTGAGTTTCCAAGCCAATGACATCAACTCCTTGATGAGTGAAGTGTTGTTGTGTTTCCTCATGATCCACAAGGTTAAAATCTATTTCTTTCTCATCACTAAGATCCTTTTTTTGCATTTTTTTCTTGCCCTTACCTTTGCCCTTGCTTTGCTGCTCAACATGTACCTATTTTTTTGAAGAAGAAGGCAAAGCCCCTTCCACACCTTGTGGAGATAGCATTTGCCTGTGGCCTGATAACGAAGGCGAGACCCCTTCCACACCTTGTGGAGATAATAATCTCCTAGCAGCTACAAAAATTTTCCTGGTACCCCTCTTGTATGTCACAATCACTGGCACTCCAACAGTTTCAATCTCTTTGACCTTTTCCTATCCTGAAGGTCCACCTTCCTCATGATGTACTGATGAAAATATTTGCGGGCCTTTGAACATCTCATGAGAAATGAAAGTCTACTATGGCATGCTAAGAAGATTTAGCTGATGTAGAATAATGATTTTAGTAAAAGAGTAATGGAAAATGCTATTCAACTGTTGGGGGTATGGTTTCCTCTTTGCAATATGTGTCATTTTCTCAATGTTTCTGAACATGAAGTAAGGGATATTCATCATTCTTACTCTAGTGAAATGTATCAGTAGTCTAATGTGGTAGGAATAAAACTGGGAGAACCTACCTTCACAAGTGAAGTACTTGATAATGATTTTCATCAATGGAGCAAACCTGTCTTCCAAAAACTTGAAGGGGAATACTCTCTCCATTTTGCCTTTGTACCTAGCCTTAATGTAAGGCTCATAGTATTCCCTATCAATATCCTGACCTTTGTTCCATTTTTCACCCACGTCTGGAATTCCTGTAGCCTCTGAGATGACAATAGGTGATATGGTGAATATTATTCTAGCAAGGGTTACTTCATTATTGTTCAAATGAGTCACAAATAGCCTAGCCAACTCATGATGAAATTTGACTCTTTCTATCATCTCACAAAAATCAAAACATGCCTAGTTTTTAAAGCAAGAAATGGCAAGTGGATAGGCTTGCAACTCCCTCAAACTAGTGGGATCCTCTCTGATAATCCTTCCTCCTTTATGAGGCTTCCTTTGCTGTATGTTTCTCTCCCTGGAACTATCACTAAGGGTGTCTTCTTCAAACTCATACTCACTGTCTCTTTCCATTTCTTTTTGTGGCTATGAAAGCTTATGGTTATATCAGTGAATAATATAGTGAAATAGGGTGGAGGAATGGAATGAATATGAGTATGAAGAGATTTTTAGGGATGAGTAGGGTTTTAGGGAGAATGGGTAGGGTTTGGTGATGTGAATAGGGTTTGTAGGGTTTGAGGAGTGTGCAAGTGGGAATGTGGAAAATGTAGGAGGGGAGTGGGATTTAAGAAATATATAAATGGGAATGGGGTTTATTTTAGGTAATAATGGAAGGGATAGGGTAAATAAAACAATGGAGAGATGAGGAAAACTAGGGTTTAACCCTAGAAGCTAGGGTTTTAATTTAAAAAAATGCTAAATACCAAGCTTAGAAATCAAAACCCTAGATCATAAGATAGGAGTAATGTACTTACTTGTTTAGAGAGAGGAACTAAAGATTTCAAGGTGAATTTGCAACTTGGGAGAGTTTTTGGCTTGGCTAGACACATGCACAGTGCCTCACACAGGTGTGCAGCTCCTCCCAGATGCGTAGCGCCAGCCTCATATGCGTAATGACTTTTTGTTGACCACTTTTGAAGGCCTTCCTTGTGTCCAAATCGGGTGTGAGATAGGTCGTTAGAAATCTTGTTGAGTCTACTTTCCAGAACATCTTGAATTTTGTAATTGGGAGTTCATTTGCCCTATCAAAAGTCCAATCTCCCAAGACTATTCAAAATGTGTAGAATGAGGCTGCCAAAATGCATAGTGTTGTTGTAGTCAACATTTGAAGGTCTTCCTCAACTCAAAATTGAGCTCATGATAGTTCATTGGAAAAATATTGTTTTCTAATTATTAGTTGAATCATCAAGAAAGTAATTTGGTCATTCCATCTAGGAGAAAAAATATTTTACTAAGGTCACTCTAGAGGTGCAACAACCCTCTTGAGGCAAATGATGTTTTCAACATTTATCCCAAACCATGAAACTTGTGTAAAAACTGAAAGAAGTTTTTTTTCTTGGGTCAATTATGGACAAAATCCTCTCTTATTGTTGTCAAATTAATTTTCTATTTCTCAAAAACATCATTTTAATAAAACCTATCCTGATATGTGGAATAGGGGATTTGTAGAAATGAAGGAAAATGAAGGGGATAAGGGGCTTCTAAATTCTTGAGAAAATTTTTGAAAATAGGAAGGGATGTTAGGAAGTAGGGGAAAGTGGAATTTAAAATATTGAGTGAGGGGAAGGAGTCCAAAAGGGCAAACCACAGGCCCAGCCTAGAAAATTGTCAAATTGTGGCAATAAGCAAGGGCTTGTGGGAAAATGATGAATTTGAGGGATATCAGTGATGGGAGGTACTTAAGAAGGTATATTAAGGATAGGGAAAGGTGTATGAGCATTAGGATACAATTTTTTTGATGATTTGATCATCCAAGAAAAATTACCTTCAAAACCCTAGAAGAGGGAAATGAGGCTTACCCAAGTACAACTAAAGCACAAACAAGGTGTAAATTGATCCATTGGAACCTGAAATGATAATGACAACTTTTTGAATGATGGTACACTCAGCTAAATGGTGACATGGACCAACGCTTGGAACACTTTGGAAGGAGTGAAAACAAATCCTAGACCTAATACCTAGTGACCAAATTTTACTTGAAGACTCGCTAAAATGACAAAATTCGACTTTAACACCCTAATACCACTTTGTAAGAGCATGTTTGATCGCTGGTGGAAGGCTTCAAAGGCTGACACTAGAAAATCTCATAGTGACACATTATCTTGACATACATTAAGGTGTAGTCACAATCTCGTTCTTGATGAAGACACAGTCACAAAGGTTATGATCTTGGTGAAGGAACAATCATGATGAGACTGTCATAAAAATCAATGGATCTACATGCAACTCTCCTATACATATCTCAATATGAAAATCTCGTTGATGAATACCTCAGTAATGGTGAATCAATGAGGATGATCTTAGCAATGTCAAAGAAGAGGATTGGTGTCTTGGTTTTGGATTGGCCTCATAGGTCAAGGGTCATGATCTTGGTATTCATCAATTGGAATCTCTATAAGAAGAATTGTGTGTAGTTTTTCTTCTCCAAGAGGGAGAGGTTTTGGCACTGGAATAAAGCCAAACATATTGTGTTCTTGTCTCTTTGTTTTGGTAGTTATTTGATGAACTAAAGAAGGCGCACTCTAATAAGAAGGAAATATTGTACTAATAAGAAAACCTCACAAATAGTTATCATGCTAAGAAGAATCTTTTTAACTCTAATTGCCCTAGATTCTTCAACATGGAATCGGAGCTATGGTGCTAATGTCAAAGGAAGGGCAACTAAAAGAGAAATTAAAGGATTAGTCTACAACAGCAGTATATAATGTCACAATTTTTTATTATAGTCTCCCATATCTTGATGGCCTATACTCATATTCTTCCTACATTCTCAGCCTCGGAAAATTCGAAAAAAAAGATGCAAATGATCACAGGCAGAAAACTCGGTTACGAGAGCTCATACAATAGTTCAGTTCAGATATACACAACCAGATGACATTTATTTCACAAGTCTTATACTACCTACAATCTCGGTGCCACAATATGAGGACTTCAACCTCAAATTGAATCATTTCTATAAAAGGAGCAATCTTGACATCTCAAATTCTTAGAACTTGATGATACATATTCAAGGGCATATATAGAAGTTTTTATGGACAATACTTAATATAGAATGAAGGTGTCCAATGATGCAACAATACTAACTGGTGGGTTTCTATACATTATGGCAAGCGACCTCAATACTCTATGTTTCTATACAATGTTGCATACTACAAGGTTCCATATTCCACTCATGTGATAGAAATACAATGCCATTCCAGGTATATCAACAATTTTTCATATGTATAAGTTGAAGTAACTCGAAGGAAAGAAGGAAATATTCCTATCATTACAAAAAGGATCTTATCCGAAGGAAGCATCAATGCATATTGCTTCAACAACTTTCAACATGATCAAGGTGAATTTTTTGTCTTCGCGTGTCAAGTAAGTATTTTTCATTAATCAAATTGGTAAAATGAATTCATAATTGCAAGGATATCTATAGGTTTAATGGGTCATCAAAGGCCCTTACATGGAATAAGGAGGATTGTCACAATCCTCATAGATTAGAGAAGTTAGTGAGTAGGTCTTCTTTGAATTCATGGAAAGGAACTCTTAAAGTCCTCCCATCCCTATGTAGAAAGAAAGGAGACATAAAAGAGATATATGAAATGCTAGAATATATACTCTCTAAAATGAAGTTAAGAAGGTCATATCACTTATACCTATTTGAAGGTATCAAATAATGAAGGAATATCTTCATGATATCTAAATTGGGAGATATGGGAAAGATGATAAGAAGATTATCATCATTGATATACTAATGTATAAGCAAGATAACAAATGTCCATAGACAAGGAAGTTACCTCAATCAACTTGTGGTCTCTATGTTAGATAGGAAAAGACAAGCTGAAGGTAAAAATGTTGAAGGTCAAAGAACTCAAACATTTGCAGAAAGGAAAAAGAATTTTTGTCCTCAAACAAAGACAAACAATGCTATGGAAATATTATGAAAAGAAACCTCATATCAACTGAAAGATGGAGGAAGCTGAAAAGGGCCAATAAAAAGATGAACAACAAATCTCTACTATGATTGAGATGGTATCCCTCACAAAAGGGTCTTATCATAAACTTATGTTATAGATATGACCATGAAAATAATATGTATTGTGGCATCATGGAAGCATTAGAAATGAGAGCTCGTGACATCACCATGGGAATCATGAAGGACAAAATCCATGGCAGTCAAACATGAAGGATATAGCTCTTGGGAATCTCATTGAACTTTGAAGAAAAGAAATATGTAATCCACGACAAGGCTCATCATACATCAAGCAAAAATGAAACATTTGTCAGAGGGAGATATGAAATATCCTCAAGGTTCTCTGATGGAGTCCTCCTTAGAGGGTTCACTAATCTAGAGAAGAAGCAAGTGTTTCATCAAACTTATGGAATTCATGGGATGATGGTGTGATAACAAGAAGGAGATTAAGGGATTGAAGATGTTTTCAATCAAGGAAGCTGTTGGAAGAAGCCTAGATGGCCTAAAGGTAAAATTAGGTATGTATGCTTGTGTTTAATATTGTAATGTCATGTCATATGGTTGCAGGTGACATGGATCATTACTTCTATCTTGAGAAGTATTAGTGTCAGTATCTTCATCCCTCCATCAGTGATAAAAATTATCTTTTTGCATGCATTTTAGGTGTCTCATCCGATCAGCTACATTCCATTAGGTCATGGATCATCTGATGGTAGTGGTTCTTTCTCAATTTCCCTCATGCTTTTCATCTGCTGGCCTATTTGCACATGTACATATCATTTGCTGTCATTTTTATTTCATTTCATTCGTAGAAGTCATTTTAGGGTTTTCAAGTCTCATTAGGTCTAGGGTTTACCACCATGATCTTCAAAAGAACAATAATTTGCCAGCATTCACATGAGGATGTTTAATAAGTTTACTAAATCACAAATTTTACTCATGATTTGCTCCATAAAGGGTTTTTACCTCAAAACTTTGTTTTGAGGTGAAAGCAAGATTTCTCCATTTAATGTACAAATTTTATTTAATTTTAAGTGTCTTCTATATGTAATAAGTATCTACAAGCTGCTCCTGGTCACCCGGTGATATTGCCAAGCACCTGCCGCTGCAAAAATCAAGTCATCTTGAGCCCCAATCCGCCTGCAAAAGTAAAAGAGAACAAACCCTAATTTCCTCTCCCACTGAGCTAGGGTTGGCTATGGGATTAGATATATTTGAGCAGAAGAGGCATAAGGTATATCAGAAGGTATGAGTCCATTTCATATCATTGAACATCAGATCTCCATCATTTGTCGAGAAGTCATTCCAAGGAACAAGCCATTCATCGCACAAAAGGGATGGTTTTTCTTCAAATTGTGTTTCTGAGCAACAAAAGATGAATTTGGAAAAAGTGAGAGAGATTTTTGTCCTCCAATGACCCAAGAAGAAAATCCCCTTTTATTTTTTACACAACTATCATGGTTTCAGAGAAATGTCAAAAATATAGTTTCCTTAGGAGGGTTGCTGCACCTCTAGAGTGGCCTTGGGAAAATCAACATTTCTCCTAGCCTGGTTGAACACATGACTTGCTTGATGAGTGAAATAATAACTAGACACAAAGAGATTTCCAATGAGCTATCATTAGCTCAATTTGAAGTTGAGGAAGACCTTCAAAAGTTAACTGCAACAGCACTCTACCTTTAGGCAGCCTCATTTTGCACATTTTGACCAGTCTTGGGAAATTTGACTTTTGATAGGGAAAATGAACTCCAAATTGAAAAATTAAAATTGTGTTGGAAATTCAACTCAATAAGCTTTCCAATGAGCTATTTTTCACCCATTTTGGACATCTAGAAGGCTCTCAAAATGGGTCCGCAAAAAGGCACTATGCACATAATTGGTGCTCCGCACTTTCTCTTCGTCTTACCTATGATCCCACATATTAATGGTCGTGCCTCCAGCGTACCTAACCACATATGTTAAAGATATATACCCTTTTGAAATTTAAAGAGGCACGATGCATTGAGCCAGTGCGGCGCATTGGGTAGTGATTTACAGTGTATTTTTATAACGGAAGTGACGCATTGAGGCAGCGCGGCGCACCAGACTTCAAGGCCTGAAATCATTCAAATCTTCCTCCAAAGCTCCAAAAATTGTAAATTCCTCATTTCCCAAGTAATTTCACACTCCAATATTCTCAATGCATGAGTTTGTCTTAGTATTCTTGGTGACTTAATAGGGAAATATTGAAACCCTAGTTCCTTGCAGTTTGATGAAAAAACATTGCATAGGGTTTATAAATTGCATTTTTTGTTGCTAAATCCCACTCCCATCATTCTAACTCACTCATTCCCTCACTCCCTCACTTCATTTTCTCCCTCCCTTTTCATTTATATTTACCCTTTCCATATTCCCCATATCCCTAAACTACCAACCCTAAATCCTTAATCCCACCATCCCAAACCCTAATCAAATATCCCTAATCCATTATTCCCTAAACCCTTTCATTCCCCAAAACCCTATAGCTAGCATCAAATCCTCCCCTCATCATTCCCACTCATCCGTGGAGCTCAAAAACATAAAGAAAAACTAGTAAGTTGCCAAGAGGTGGAAAACCAAATTGACAACACTTGAAAGGGAAATTCAAGCTGATCGTGAATCTTGGCTCAAGGTGACAAACATGCACTTGGAAAAGGTGCTGGAGAAAACTAACAAAGATAAATTTATGTTTAGGAACATGGCCTACCACTACTTGGCAAGAAACAAGGTGTGCAAAGCAAGAATCAGGATTTCGAAGGCCAAGTTGAAGAAAGCATCGAGGAAGTGAAAAGAGAAAGATATACTTCAGATCTTGGTTGAGGCTTCCTTGGCTCAACACAACACTTAATGGAGGACATTCAGCCCAAATTTCAAAAAATTTGGGACACTTTTTGCAATTTTGAAAATTTTGGCTTAAAACATAGGTTTTTCTGCCCGATGCACCGCGTCACCAAGTGCTCGCTTTTGATGGAGACCTCCTTTTTAGGAAAACTCAGAATTTTTGGATCTGTCATGGAAAAATATGAATGCCCACAAATGGCCAAGAAATTTTGACAGGTTTTGAGCTTCCAAAAAGGTCAAAAACACCTCAAAAATGACCTTTCTACCCCTTTTTGGACACACAGGAAGAAGTCTTGGGAGAACTCAATTTTGGAGAGGCAAATGGAGGTAAAATTCAAAAATTCGACTTGTTATGGAAAGTAGACAGGTAGACCTTTCCAACAAGTCCACTTGAAGCAAATTTGGACACCGGGAAGGCCTTAAAAATTAGCTGCACAAAGGCGCTATGAATAGGGAAATCAACGTAGTGCATAGGAGAAATTTTGCTCATTTTGGCCAAAAAACTCTATTTTTTGCCTAGTTTCTTGACAGTTTGACTTTTCTCCTTCTAATTGTAAAAATCATGATGTAATTTATTGTGACTTGATGGATTTTTATGTAATTATGCCAGATTTTCACTCATAGAGGTAGATTCATCCATGAAAAGGTAGTTTGCAACTAAATGAATCAGTTCCCTAGTTTTTAGAGGCAAGTTGTTCCACTGCCTACTTTTTAGTTCTCAGTTTAGACTTTGTTGGAACAACTCCTAAACTTATGAGCTCAACCACTAGAGGCTAGGATGAGTTGTTGGTTGCCTATATCTTGTAATTTTTCAGTCATTGGCAAGGGTTGGACTTTTGAGAAAGCTTGGAGCTTCATTGTATACTCATATCAGCAGTTTGGCTAAGGAATAGACCAGGGTTTGCAGCACTTTATGGGATTCATGTCGCATCTTGCTTTGGTATTGTGTTTCCTTCTATAATTGTAAGTTTACATGTGTTTTATGTATGCCATCATCTCTCTTTGCTTCATCTTAGCTAAATCAAACAAGGATAAAGGTAGAATCCATTGAAATTGCAGTGCTCTACCTAGGGTTTGTTTAGTTATTTATGTTTTCAACTGTTTGAAGAGGATCCCTGAGTTTTTCTTGCCCTCCTCAACTCCTCACCGGTCTAAAATCCCTCCATTTCACTCAAATTGAAGTACCAAATCATTTTCCTACCTTGCCCCATAGAGATCTCTGCAAAACTGAGCCTCATTCCCCAGATCCAAATTTGCCTTTCCATTTGAGCCAACAAAACATCATTAAATTCAATCAAACTCTTTTGAACATATACCTAGCCTAAAATCAATCTTCACATCAGTCATCTCAAGCCTCATTGATCATATTTTGCTGAGATTAACAAGGAGAGAGCCCTCTCCCGACCTGGTAGGGCTAGCTACTAGGTTAAGCGTGGTTTGATGTTATCCTAGATCCTACCTTTCTCAGCCTGAGGTAGATTTAGGCACTAACAAGAAGCATGATTAAGGGAAAGGGTTCCCCTCCTCTAAAAGGATGCAGTAAGGCATAAAGTCACACTAAGATGAAATCAACATAATTTCTCCTCATATCCAAGTATAAAGTGGTTGAATACAATTAAGAAACTTTGATTGAAAGCTCTTGGGAATGGAATGTGTGAGGAAGGAAGAGATCATGAGATATGAAACCGTGATGAAGGTAATCAACATCCAAAGGACCAAGAAGACTTGACTAGGAAATCTCCTAGAAAAGATATGAAGGCTCTGATGAAAGGCTGAAAATATGAAGACCCTTGGAAATGGACATCTTTGGGATATGTGTCAATATGTATGAAAGATGTTGATACCTACAGGAAGATGTCATGATGAAGAGCCATCTAAAAAGGTACAACTTGATTTAATACTATGATTTCCTGAATAATATCTAGATGAGTTCATGCAGGGCTACTGGAATTCATGTGGTAGATGGAAAATCTTGAAAGAAACATGATGAGGAAGAAGTAGCCATATGACAAAGGTTCCAGATATGAAGAAGGCCACTTTCCATGAAGAAAGGAATGACATGATGAACCAAGAAGGAAAGTGGTCGATGGATGATTCCCCACAAGGAAGAAGCTCAACTAAAATTCATGACATCAAGGAAAGAAGTTGATCAAGCAACTGAAGGACCCATGAAGAAGGAGCTGTTGATGAAAAGGAAAGTCCCTAATTAAGAGGGAGCTTGGATTGGGTCACCCCTTAATAAAAGGGACTGACAGTTGTGTTTTTCTATTTCATTTGTCATGCACTAGACCGGGACTAACAACCATAATTCTTAGTGAAGGCCATGAAGAGAAATGTAGACACATGATAGATGTATCCTCCCTAATTGAGAGGGAGAAATAGATGCAACATTCTTGTCTTCACTTAGAAGAAAGAATGGAGGATTGAGTAATCATCTAGCATCCGATGCTCTTTGAGGATGTGTAGGGAACCCAAGATAAGAGTAGGAAAGAGGACAAATATTCTTTGAGGGTTGGGAACCCAAGATAATAATAGTCCTAGAAGGTAATACTCAGTGAACACCTGGGTGGGTATGTACCTTGAGAGAAAATGATGAAGGTGTCTATAGTTTTTGGTCTCGCCACCAATGGAGCTCATGGTCTCGTGGAGAGATGGAGTTGTTAGTAAGGCCTTGCACTATGACAATGCTAGTTGATATGATGCTATATAGATGGGATTACCAATCCAATTATTCTTATGAGAAATTATTCATATTGAGAATGATCAAGTACCATTATGAACACCTCCCTAGTTAAGAGGGAGTGTTGAAAAAAGTGTAACTAGGTTTGGTCTTCATGCCATTGTAATTATGATTTTTGTAAACAAGAAAATGAAGTTATTATTAGTCCTTTTTGCATGGGTTTCATGAGAAAGAGATTTATTTATTTAGTATATCCCATTGAGAGCCTTAATATGTCAAAGAGTCAATGTCATGCTCTTCTTGAGCCTATATGTAATGTATACAAGGTTTATAACAACCCTCCAAGACAAGCAAAATCCTCTTGAAGAGGACAACAAGAAAAACGATGAAGAGAGTAGTCATGTTAGCCTTAAATTGAATTAAATAAACTAAAGAAAGTCATTTCAGCTCAATAAAAGGACACAACACTTCACACTATCATGTTGGCTCAAATACAAAGACATAAGTACTATATATACACAGTTAGGGTCACCACATAAAATAAAGAAACTTATATTCTTCTATGAACTTCAAATGGGTACAGGAGGTGCAGGAATCTTGGATCAAGGCAGAAGTTAAGTACCTCAAATTGAGAGGTATCACTATGATTTCAAATGTGTAATACAGTGAGGTATTCTTGGCATAACAGTGACTAGGTGTCAAGAAAACACAATCTCATTATCGGTAAAGATCTCAATGTTGTCATAACCTTAGTGATAAGTATGATCTCAGGAATACTACAATACCACACATAGTCTCAACATGATTATGAGAGAAGGATATCATAGTGACACACTATCTCGACATACATTAAGGTGTAGTCACAATCTCGTTCTTGACACAGTCACAAAGGTTATGATCTTGGTGAAGGAACAATGATGATGAGACTGTCATAATTTCGGTGGATCTACATGTAGTTGTGCTATACATATCTCAATATGAAGATCTTGTTGATGAAGACCTTGGTAATGGTGCATCAATGATGATGATCTCAACAATGTTAAAGAAGATTGTTGGTGTCTTAGTCTTGGAGTGGCCTCATAGGTCAAGGGTCATGGTCTTGGTATTTGTCAATGGGATCTCTACAAGAAGAATTTGGTGTGGGATTTCCTCTCCAAGAGGGAGAGATTTTGGCCCTTACAGAAATCCAAACATCTTGTGTTATTGCCTCTTTGTTTTGGTAGATATTTGATGAACTAAAGAAGGCACAATCTAATAACAAGGAAAGATTTTACTAATAAGGAAACCTCACAAATCGTTATCATGCTAAGAAGAATCTTATTAACTCTAATTTCCCTAGATTCTTCAACAAATGGGAAGCCTCTCCACTACTCCAGTGTCAAACCAAGTCATCCTGACCCTCATTTTTGGCTACTCCACTAACTGTTCCACTGTTTCTTTTGGAAAAACACCAAACTAACACGATCCAATGGGTACTCCAACCACTTTTAGCTCTACCACTTTGATTTTGGCACACATAACTTTGACTAGCTCTATATTTTGATCGAGGAGACCATTTGTAGAATTTCACATACCATTGGAAATATATTTCTAAGCACTAACCAACTGTGCCATCTCCAAGAGAATTTGAGTTGATATCTTTAGGTAGATTCTCCTCCAAATACTGGGACTCCCAGTCATCACAATCATCATTTTATGGCTTCTTTAATAATCATGCTACTATGATGATTCTCTACAAGATACTATAGCAAACATGGGACTTCCCCTGAGCTTAAGACATCAAGCACATCAATGCTATCCCATTTACCATCACAACTAGGCTAGTGTACATGAAGGCTAACATCTGCTACCACAAACAACTATGCTAGTCTAGTTGACATCAATGCCAACGCTCTTCCTAATTGTCAGACAATGCCAACTGCGCAACACATCTCCCAACATGACTGTTCCCAACACATATCCCAACATGACTATTGACATCAATTCCTACACACTTACTGCCACTAGCTATCTAGGAAATGCCAACTATCCAATAATATCCCCCTTTGGAATTGATGGCAACACCTCATCACTTCTCCACATTGATGGCAAATCCTCATGCTACTTCCACACTTCTCCTTGCATGAGCCATCACAATATCTTCAATAAGATTCTTCTTCCCCTTTGACATCAATGACAAAGGGCTACAAGCTACTTCATCTCTACTTTCAATCACTAACTAAGGATTTGATTGCTAATATGCATTATACTCTGCATAATTCTTCTTGTATCTATTGTTGCTACTTTAGAAACTTGACATATGTGATATTCTACCCTAGGACATATATTGCCTCTTCTTTGAATGCCTCTAGTTTTGGAAACCTTATGGTTTTTGACTAAATACTCTCTTTTCCAATGCATATTTTGTACCAATCAGTACCAATCAATATCTCCATTAACCAAATCTACTCGCCTTGATATCATGCTACTTCAAATATGGATTGTTGCATAAATAATACCAATTGCACCAAGATATTGATACAAATTAGATATTGTATGAGGAAAAATTCTAAGACTCCTTCTCAAAAAGAGACATTCATTCACATGAAAGGCTACTCCATCTGAACCCAAGACTACCAATTGAAATAACAATACCAATTGACGACTAAGGTATATGCAAATATTATACCAATTTTGTTCATGAACACAATATTCCTAGGCATTATTAAATTTACAAATTAAATGAAACAAGGGTATTTCACCAAAAATGCAAGTCTTTCATTCCTGTTGAAGTCTCAAAAATCATTGCTACAACATAGGGGAAAACAACTCGGTCCGGACCTTGGTTGGCAGCTCCTTTTCCATTTGGTGTAGTGGCTCCGACTGGGGATAATGGGACTAGTTTCCCAAAAAGAGATTTTGGTAGTGTTGATGGGGTGATATATGATGTAACAGGGGAATGATTTAACTAAGTGTAATCTAATATAAACTATTAATTACATGCATATGTCCTATTTTTAAACACTATCTAACTATAACTATACCCGAGAATAAAACAAGGTATGCAATCTACAATAATGTCCTCTAGAAATTGGTAATAAAGATCATTCAACTGTAATAAGAAATGAAATCATTTAACAATAATCGTTTTGGATAAATAGTTAGCCAAAACAATTGCGAGAGATACATTGCATATAGAATTTTTCATGTATTCAACAGGAAATTAAAGCCAACACCATACAAAAGTGCAATAATGCTAACCGAAATTCAAACTTTCATACATAAGGAAACTGAAGAAAATTTATTGTCTGATACATAAATAAAACAAAATCAAAAGATAAATGTACCATTTGTAATAATTTATGCTCATGTGTTTCAGCAATATTGATCTAATTCCAACCAATCCAACATCATCTAAGAGCGCAAAATTGCAATTTCAGTAGAACACGCCAGATATAAAAGAAAATAGATCATGTTCCATTCATTCTACAAGAACCTCCTCAAAGGCACAGAAGTGCATGTTTTGAAAAATGTTTCTGATAAAATTTCTGGACCCCTCTATAAATGCATGAGAGGGGTTTAAATACTAAAACTATAGGTCCTAAAATAGATTATTACAAAAATATCTTAGGATTTTTAAACGGCCTTCCTCATATTATGAAAAATGAAACTAAAATAGAAATAAAAATATGTGACTAACTCCTTTACATGTGATCCTTAAGATTGTAGATATTTGTCATTGGTTTGAGTTGTGTCGGTTGGCTGATCACACATTTCAATTGCTCAGTAAATACGACATCTGTAAGCGTTGGCACCATTTTTTGTGTGGAAGTGGTTAGGCAACACAAGGTCATCCATTGGCTATAGGGCTTGAATAAGAATTGCCAGTATGCTTCCCAATTGAGCTTGCTCATTTGTCTGATCACCTCCTCCCTTTCCTTTGCTTCTTCTCTCCATTGCTGCTCCAGTTTATTGGCATTTGGAAGAAATCTTGGTATAGATTCAGCAACTAGGTTGGTTCCATGTAGATTTTCTTTAATGGCTTCAATGATGTTGTTTGATGTTGTTGTCGCAACCATTGTTTCCCTTTCTACTTTCTTGATCTGAGAATCCCAGTCTGCAAATAGAATTTGTTTATGTGACTCCTCCAATTTTGCAAAATAGCATTTCTCCCATCTTTTGATTCTTTCCAGGTGATAAATTCAGAAATCCTTTTATGGTCATACTCAAGGCTCATGTCAACGACTTGGCTTGTTATCTTATCACTGATCTCGCAGTAAGAATTTATTTGCCATATTTCTTAGCATAAAAGTTCCTTTTGTTGCATTAGTTGTGCGTTAAGGCTGAGTGCTTCTTTTATGAACTGATCGTTTTGTGGACTATCTTTATACTTCTCTATCATAGCTTGAATTCGCATGTCCTTTTCTTCTATGCTGGCTTGATGTTGTATTTGAACCTATTCAAACTCCTGTTGTAGTTTGGCAATTTGTAACTCTGCTTGTTGGTTAGATTTTTCTTGCTCTAATTATTGTTCCAACAACAGGATCTTTTGTTCTTTTTATTTTAGCAACTTTTGAACCTCGGTTGCCTCATAAATAGTTGTCATAGCATAGGGTCCCACAAATTGCGGTAGTCTCGTAAGGTTCTCAAATGGGTCCATGGGCGAATTTCTTTAGACAATATCCATATTGTTGAGAGTGGTGACAGCTGCAGCATCCAACTTTATTTTCTTCCTCTGCCTTTTGATGATAGATTTATGGGTAGGGCTATAAAAAACATATAAGGGAGGAATTTCCTCATCTCTTAAAATAATTTCATAAGTGGGGGTGGCAAGAATGAGCTCTATATCTTGAGTACTTACAATCCACAGTAACATATTGAGTTGATCTGTGTTGTGGAGTCTATACTTCAGATGTTTGTTCTTCTGTATGGATATTTTTATTAAAATGCTCCCATTCTTTTTCTAAATCAACAATTGGAGGTTTTGTCGACTGGGTGGAGGTAGAGTGAATTTCAGCTTGTTCCTTCAACGAGGTTTGTTCAAGTGCTTTTTCTGTAGTTCCATACGTGTCTCTCTCGGACTCTTTGTTTTTACTACCCCCATTATGGGGCTATTGCTCTGTGTGTTGTCACTCATGGGTAGACTTATCCTGTGACTTTGTTCCGGAATTATCTTTAGAATTTTCTCTGGAGCTTTCCTATAAGCTTACACTGGGAGTTGGCTCCCTTATTGGTTCAATCTGTAGCAGGTCCAATGGGACCTGTAATAATATCCTCTCTCTGTATTTGTGGAAGGCCTTAAGATCATTTGGTGAAAAAAGTAGTGAATCCATACGCTTTACTTCCGAAAATGTCTCTTTTTGTAGGTAGAGGTCATCGAATAAATCTTCCTCATGGGTGAATATTTTCACTTTCACCATAGTAGTGAAATCTTTGGCGATGCCATTTGGGTCATACTGTCTTCCTCGAAATGTAGCTAATTTCAGAGATTTCATAATCTCTGCTTCCTTGCATGCATGTCCAAAATCTTGTAGTGCAAACATACCACATTGCAACGTAAATGTAGGCCAAATGGCCTTTTTATGTTTCTTCAATCCTTTGGTTAGTCCACCTTCTCCTGCTGTTTGGAAGGCTATCTCCCTAGCCATTAACTTATCAAGGAGATAGTATGGGAGGACATGTGGTGAAGCAATGCTCCCAAATACTCTGATATATGTAAATGTCTCCTCCCCAAACCATCTGGCTACAAGTAGGATATCTACTTCAGCTTCTCTAGAAAATCTAGGGGCATTCCTATTGTAGACCTATTTATGAATAGGCAGCATAACCCCTTGACAAATTCTGTAAAAGTGGGGGTGAAACTAAGACTCCCACATATTCTTATGATATATATGAATGGGAAGTGGGTCTTTCATAGTCCACTTCCATCCCATGAAAGGAAATTTGGAACCAAAACAGATAGCTTCCATTATATAGGCACTCATGAAAAATGGAGGGTAAACCCTAGAAGAGATACTCCTCTTTCTCCTATACTCTATTATGGCTTTCACCAAATTATTAGGCAAAATTTGGTCCTAATTCATTATTGTTGCATTTACAGCTACATTTATTAATGGAAACCATTTTGGGGAAAATTTGGTACTATCGGGCTTGCCGAACATTCTACATAGCATGGTTGTAGCAAAATTATGAGGGGGAGCTATAGATGTTGTAGAATACATACCTGATTTATCCTTTTTGATCTCGCCTTCATTTTCCATCTACATTCGCGTAACGTCTGCTAGGTCTTCATTCTCCTTAAAATTTCTCAAGGAATTGTTTGTTGTAGAAAGCCCATGGCTCTAGTAGATTGTACATAAGTTGCAAGTTATCTGGTGAAAAATATCCCATAGCATCCTGCCTGTTATTCTTAAATTATCTATCTGAGACATCCACCTGATCAATTATCCACTTGACCATATATGTATACGAAATTATATTTGGTCTTGTGGCTATGCGATGCAGAAATGAGCATGTTGTCTCAAAGATGGAGGCGTCTGAAGAAGCATGACCATCAGTTGTGGCCTTTTTTACTAGAGGTCTTGGTTTCTCTTCTTCTATAAATCATACATGGTTTCCCACGTAGAGGTTCCTCCATCTCTGCCACATGTAGTATCAGATAATAAAGGACTCATTTCTAATTTCTTAGACGCGGCCACCTTGCCCCTCTTTGCCATTGCTCCCGACGACTCTTTTTGTGGATCTTTCAAGAAAATGGAGCAAAACAAAAGCTATCGGATATACATAGATAAGAATGAACCTAAGAATGAATAATGTGGGTAACTTTGGAAAGGTGACAAGAAAGGAGTTTTTATTTGAACACACGTGAGAAGATATCATATCACGTTAAACTATCTTTCAAAAGTAAATGTTATTAACCCTTACTAAATGCCCACTAATGGTTCCTTATCCCTATCTTTATTGCTCATTAATGCTCCACATCGTAAGTCGGGGAAGAGCTTTTTAGGGTGGCGACCCTTTAAACTACGAAAATACAGATTTTGCAATTGCGATGCAATATCGCAAATCGCATCATCACATTGTGATTATTGCGCTTTCTTTAACGTTTCTTTAGTTTCGGTGGGATGCGAGATGCAGGCTGCTGATTATCGATTTCAAAGGATAGCTTATTTGTTAGGATTTTCTATGTAAATCCCTCTTTCCTTAAGTAGCGGACTAGAGTGCTTGTTAATAACATATTTCAGAATCGAGTCCGGGTCTTCAATCAGATTTTGCAATTTTACATGATGATAAGGTTTCAGGTTCCTCTTAAGTGTTCTTAATGTGATGCGATAAGGGAGATTATGTCATCACAATCTCGCATATCGCATGGTTTAAGATACTTTGTTAAGTTGCACTCCTTGTGAGTGGTGATTTGCGATACGGGGCTTATTTTAATAAGAATTGCTTTAGAACTTAGTTCATATGGGAAACCCGATAGTTTTGAGGTTTTAGGATGGTTCGTTTTTGATTGATTTTCACTAGTTTTGGTGGATATCAAGGCTTTTGACACTCTTGGTCATGTGATATGCGAAAAGGCAGAGATTTTCTAGCTTTTTCAAAAAGGTTTTATTTTTGTATCTTGATTCATTCCAAAAATTAACAAGAAAAATGCCTAAATGATAAACTTATTTTTGGAAGGATTTTTTAAAGGGTCCCCATTTATTAATATAATATTGACTATCACTATTAATAAATGGGGGGTTTTTGAATAGCACAACAATTGGCAATTCACTTGGGAGAACAAGTTATCTCTGATAGTTTTTTGAAATTTCCAAAAACTTCCAAAATAAACGTAATTTTAGAAAATAAAAATTACATGAAATATAAGGTAAGAAATATTTCTCTGAATAATAAAACAACATTTACCTAACTATCATTCTCTTGATCATCTTCTTCAATATGAAAGTTTCTTTGTCTAGATCAGCCATTACTTGGTTTTAAAGATAAAAACAGGGGGGACTCTCACAAATCAGCTTTTTGGTGTACTCAGTTTCCATAGGTAGAGCCTCTGCTGCTAGCGGGCATCCATAGCCTCAACAGGGTTACCTTTTAACCAACAATGATTCAGTATCCCATCTAGATAAGAATGTGATCCTTAAAGATAAGTTCAGATTTATATACTTGTTTTTATAAATAATTTTCTTATCTTTAAAGTTTTCATTTTACTCCTCAAAGGCCATTGTCATGGTTTGGTGACCAAAATTGAAAATCCCATTCACTAGTTGTAACTTGGCTGAACAAGCTGGCTCTTGATGAGACCCCTTGTCTTTTGATTGATGGAATCTCAAGTCATTACCCTATTTTGATATGCGATATTGATAATGTCAACTAGTTATTTCCCTATGATCATGGTAAGTTAGATCTTGATGAGACCTCTTATACTTTAAGTTTAAGCATATATTAGAATTGCACTCTGAGGATGAAAGCTTACTAGATGGGGAGAATCATTGAATTTTTAAGAGTTTCTGGATGACAATTGTAGAGTTGAAGATGCTTTTCTGTGGAGAGACTTTGCTTTGTTTAAGATACTTTTCTTGACTGATGGTAGAGAAAAGGTTTCTTTATAAAGTCAAGATGTAGCAAAAGACAAATAATTTTGGCAGAAAACAAGCAATCTTAGAGCAATAAAACTTAACTCATATTCCAAATGTAAAAATCATCTTCTTAACCATCTTTACTTATACAAGCAAAAAGTCAAAATATAAAAGAGACTATTATTTGTAAAGCCAAAAGTAAATGCTACTTCAACTTTTAATTTTCCTAAAAATTAAAGGCAATAATATACAAGGAATAGAAGAGGTGATCTTCTATGAAAAATGTTCTTAAGGAACTTCCCATTAACAAGTAGAGATTCTCTCTTTCCTAATAAATCTTGTAAAGAAAAGGTTGATGGGCCTATTTGTTCCACAATCTGAAATGGGCCAAGCCACATTCATTGGAAATTGGTATGCTTACCTTTTTCCTCGTGTGATTTGTCTCATTTTAATTCTAGGTCTCCGCGTTGAAAGGGTTTTGTACTTACAGAATTAGTATCAAAGGAAGCTTTGAGTAACTATTGATGATGTGCATGTGTAATTTTGGCATTTTCCCTTTCTTCTTCAAGCTTAAGGATTTGTAACTTTCTCACTTGCATAGAAGAGGAAGGAGTTTCTTCAATAAATTGAACTAGGGATAGTGAGGGAATAGCTAGGTTTGTTGGGAGGAAAACTTCTTTCCCATAGACCAAATTAAAAGGAGAAGTTCCTATGGATGCCTTATGTGTTATTCAATCTTCCCATAGAGAAAATATTAAAGACTTATGCCAGTTTTTCTGACTTTGATCAATGGTTCATTTAATAATTCTTATGATATATTGTTTGTAGATTCGGCTAAGCCATTTCCTTGAAGATAATAGTTAGCAGAGTATTTAAGTTTAAAACCTCTTTTAAGCGCAAATTCTGTCATAGCATTGCCTGAAAAATAAGATGCATTATCAAACATAAGGGCAGAGGGCAGACCAAATCTAGTAATAATAAACTGATCGATGAATTCAATGATGTTCTCAGAATTGGTGACCTTAAGTGGAATTTCTTCCACCCATTTTTTGAAATAATCATTTGCTATAAGAATGTATATATCCTACTTAGAGGAGTGAGGAACGATCTCACCTATTATTTCTAGTCCCCATTGTTCAAATGGGTGTTCAATGTTGACTAGTTTCAATGGTAATACATGTTTCCTCTATCTACCAGCTGATGTTTGACAAACTTTACATTTCCTTACATGATTGTGTGCATCCTTGAATAAGGTTGGCCAATAATAGCCAGCGTGCAGGATTTTATGTGAGGTCGTATCCCCTCCAAAATCTCAACCAGCTGGCCCATCATGGAGTTCTTGCAAAACCTTTTCTGCCTCAAACTTTTCAAGACATCTAAGAAAAATAAAGTCAATTTATTCTAAATAACACATTATTTATGATTTGGTATTGTCTACCTTTTAGCCTCAAGACCCTTTTTCTTTAGTAATTTAGTTGTGGAGGGGCATACCCTTTTCTTAAATAAAAATGATGCCAGCATATCTGGATTCAGTGTTATTAAGGCTTACCTTGTATACTTGTATATCATTACCTTAATCTTCTAGTGGTGGTAAGTTGGATGCTCCTGCTAACATTTTGCAAAAGCCTTGACCTTTTACAATTTTAGCTAGTTTGATTTCAATGTCATATTCTTGTAGTGTCGTTACCCAATTTTCTCTCTTTTCACCTACATCCCTTTGTATTAACATATTTCTTACTACTGATAATTGTACTACTACCTTTGTGTGGGTTTTGAGGATGAAGGGTCTGAAATGCTTTATGGATTTGAAAACAGTAAAGACTTGTTTTTCAACATATAAATAGTTCAATTCAGCCCCCTATAAATTGGAGCTAAAGAAAGAAATTGGTGCTTTGGCTTTATCATCATTGACCTATGTTAATATAGCTGCATATGATTTCTCGGAAGCGAAAGCATATAAAATGAAATGATTAGAAAAATTTAGAGTTGCCAAAGAGGGAGCATTTATGATCGCTTGTTTGATCAAATTAAAGGCTTCATGCTCTATGTGTTCCCATTTGAAAAGAGAATTTTTCTTAATCATAGATTGAAGAGGTAAAACAATACGTGAAAAGTCAGGGACAAATCTTTTAACAAAATTTATCTGCCCTAGGAAATATTGCATAGACTTTTTGTTATGAGGTAAAGGAATTTCATAAATTTCTCTTATTCTATTTGGGACAATGTGAATCCCTTCTTTGGATACAATGAATCCAAGGAGTTTTTCTTCACTTAACGTAAAGAAATATTTCTTGGGATTAAGAGAAATTCCGTACTTCTGACAATGTTTGAATATTTGTTTTAAATCCCTCAGATGATTGCTGCATTTTTTGGAGTATACAGTTATGTCATATAAAGAGATTACTATTGATTTGTTTACCAAACCTTTGAAGTCTATGTCCATGGCTCTTTGGAATGTTGCACCAACATTGATTAATCCAAATGGCATCTTTTGATAGGCGTAGGTGCCCCATTTGGTTCTAAATGTAGTTTTTAGCCAATCATTTCGATGTACTAGAATCTAGTTACAACCTGAAAACCCATCCAGGAAAGACATTAGTTCTGAGCCTACAACTAGTTGCAATATTTGTTCCATATGAGGCAATGGAAATTTGTCCTTTTGACAAGATTTATTGAGATTGCGAAAGTCTATACATATTCGAATATCATCATTCTTTTCTTGACTAGGACAAGGTTGGAGACCCACCTAGAATGTCTGATTGGGAAAACAATCTTGGATTTTAGTAGTTTATTCAATTCAGACTTAATCTGATTTTCTAAATTGGGATGAATCTTTATCAATTTTTGCTACACCGGTTTTTCATTAGATTTCATGGGGATGGTATGTTGAATTATAGAAGTTTCGTATGTTTTAAGATCTTCATAGTTCTAAGCAAAGACATTCTTATATTTCTTCAACAATTGTATATAGGTTGATTTTTCATCTTATGTAAGCCAAAAACCTAGACTGTTATTTTGAGGTTTAAGGACAGTTCTGAGATTAACCAATTCAAACCTCAGAGTTGAACTCTAAAGTTTTGAGTTGGTTGGTCTTTTGAATCTTTCCTTAAGGTCATATAAGTTTTCCAGCTTAACAACATAGTTAGGTATAATTTTCATTGTTGCGTCTTGCTTAAGCTGGCCATTATGTTAATCTTCATCAATTATCCAGTCATCATAAGAAACTTTTGATTTAATAATGATCTGGATATCATAAGATTTTTGACATCATAAGAACCTTCTGATGTCAAAAATGTTATGATATCCAGATCATTATTAAAGACTCTCCAATTGGTGACATTGTTGGGAATAGAAGGCCTAAAAATCAATTCACTAGAAAATCAATCGGGACTGTAATCTCCTGGTGGAATGAGCTTGGAGGCCACATTAGCCAAAAGTTCGACGCTTGCATTTTGGAGTCTGGGGATAGGGGAAATATTAAACATTTTAAAGTGAGAAGTGAGGTCTTGGACTAATGATTGATAATGTCTCAAATGTCTAGACAAATAATGTATAGTATTTCTCACTTGTTTTATCACAATCTCTGAGTCCCCAAACACCTGTAGGTATTTGATATTAAGACCGATGGCTTTATACAGACCTTGAACTAACGCTTCATATTCAGTAGTGTTGTTTCTGCAATCAAATTCAAGTCTACATGCTAACATAGTTTTTTCCCCTTCTAGGCTAACTAATATGCATCCTGCTCCTGCTCCATCGTTGGATTTAGATCCGTCAAAAAATCATTTCCAAAGTAAAGAGCTAACTATAGGTTTATCTACAAAATTTGTCCACTTATAATTATCTATTTGAGAAAATTTTTCAACTTAGGATACAATTTTTTTTTCCAAGAAAGGTGAAGTATTTGCATTGAAATTTCCTAGAAATGATTCGACTTTGTAGTTTCCAATGATATTTCTACTATACGCAATGGCTTTGTTCTCTCCTTCTAATTTTGTAACAATATACTTTTGATGCTTTTCACGATCAACCCTTATTTGATTTGGCTTGTCATTATAGGAAAGCCACATCTGAGACCAGTCGGTCAGAAAATAACCATGGAGTTTCTTAATCAATCTCTACTAAAGATTAAGCCGTAGAACTCGGGAATATCAGCTACAAGAATGTCAATGACTTGACATACTTTGGGGTTCGATGAAAGTCTAATGGTAACTTGATTAAGTTCCCCTATTACTTCGACTTGGGATTGGTCTAACTACACAATGCGCACAACGGATTTTTGAATTTGAACATTCAATTTCGTGCAAACTGTTCTTGGTAAAATATTAGATGAAGCTCCAGAGTCAACCAAATAGTTGTGTATATTTTTGTTGAAAATTTAAAAAGTCAACAAAAATGGAGGAGTATGGGATTTATATCTTCCTCCGATTACAACAATATCGGTAGGATCGATTCTATCTAGTGAAGTACTAGGGGGCTTTCCCATTTTTTAGACAGCTTTGAGAGTACGGTGGTAGGAAGAGGCGAAGTAGGGACTACTTTGAGTTCTCTGAGTAGCAGCTTATGTTGATTTTTCAACTTGCTAAGCTTATGAAAGGTAATGTTCGCCGTAGTATTTTTCATATCATACACAATGTTATATTCCATTTCATCGGATAATATCATAGTCTTAGCTGGGCGTGAAGAATTTGATTGAAGAGGAGCAGTTTGGGTAGATTTGGATGGATACTTATTACCTATTGTTTTATCCTTGGGAGCCGGAGTTGATACCTTCTACTTTGGATTTGTTTGAGGTAATCAACAGAGCCTCTACTTCAGGTTGCAATAGGCAGGGCTTCTTGTATTTCTTCATTGCGAAGGATAAAATCCCACATCCCTTGTAACTCAACCACTTCCTCATCATCTATTTGTTCTTCAGTTGTTGAGACTTCATCTTCCTCTCCATCCGATTTAGCATTCGATATAGCATTTGCAGGCTTAGGGTCAACAGGGGAATTCGTTTTATATGGTCTAAATATTTCTTTGAGGAAGTCTCTGCTACTTGTTTCTTCATATCAAACATTTCATTAGACATGGTTTTGAGGACTTTTTGTAAACCTTCAAGATCAAAAAGATCTTTAGGTGCTTTTTTCTTGGATTCATCCCTAAAAGTCACTTTCTTGGATTTTCGTTCTTCTAAAGCATTCTTCTTATCTAAGGCTAAAATTCGTTTTCATACAACTATTGCGTCTTTCATGTTTTCTGCCAAAGTTGGTTTGGCAGACCTATCGATGAAAATAGTTGTGTTCGAAGGGAGAGAAAAAATATACCACTCATTTTAGACTTCATTGTTGGGCTTGGTTGCCACTGCTATTTTATTCAATAATTTATTAAAGCAAGAGTTGAAGTCTTTAATTGGTTCCTTAGGTTTGGCTTTCAAATTGGAGAGATCGTTGATTAGGGTAGTCATGGACCTATCATCTCCAAATTTGGTTAGGAACTGATCTTGAAAGGCATCCCAACCATTTATAGAACCTAATGGTAATGAGAAGTACCATGATCTTGCTAACCCTTATAAAGTATAAGGAAATAATCTTACAACTACATCTTCTTCTACTACTGAATTTAGATTAATGGACAACAAAAAATTGTTGATATGTTCCTCAGCTAGTAGGCCATTTTCAGGATTGAACTTTGGTAGCCATTTCTTGGGATGAGCTGGTAATGGATGTAAAGGTCCTGCCATTCTTATAGCTCCTAGATTTGTCCATGGCCTTGGAGGATTTTGTGCCATTGTTGGTGTCTGCGTAGAAGAAGATGTTCTGGTGGTTGAAGGTGATTGGGTAGAGGAGGGTTGAGTTCCAGTACCTGTGTAAATCATAATCTGGAGTTGTGAGGTGGGTGATTGATCTTGTGATGAAATGGATGGAATGAATGAATATTATTGACGGGATGATGAAAGAAATTCACTATGAGATTCAGATGATATATTCTTAGCTTTCTTACAGCTTAGTAGAGGGAATTCGAATGGGGGAATCCCAAACTTTTCACTCTGTGCTCTAGTTAACTGTTGAGATGAGGGAAACTAAGAAGTAATGATATCTTGGAATAACTTAGATTCTTCTTGAGATATAAAAATCTCTTGTAAATTATGAATCATAGATTAGACTTCAAAGGTTTCTATAGAAGAATGATTTGGTTTCTATGGAATTCCAGGAGTGGGTTCTGAGGGTGTTTTTACAACTTTTTTCTTAGGATTCAGAGATTTAGAATGTGATCGGGAAGTTGGAGGTGAGGGTGAGGAATTTTTACTCTTAGAATGGCCTGTGGGTTTGAATTTACATGCCATTCATAGTTCATGCCCTCCTTCTATCGCCAAAAATGTTGAAGCCTTGAAAATCGTTGCTACAACATGGGGGAAAACCACCCGGTCTGGACCTTGGTTGGTAGCTCCTTTCCTGTTTGGTGTAGTGGCTTCAACTAGGGATAATGGGACGAGTTTCCCCAAAAGAGATTTTGGTAGTGTTGATGGGGTGATATCTGATGTAACGAGGGAATGATTTAACTAAGTGTAATCTAATCTACACTATTAATCACATGCATATATCCTAGTTTTAAACACTATCTAACTATAACTATACGCAGGAATAAAACAAGGTATGCGATCTACAATAATGTCCTATAGCAATTGGTAATAAATATCATTCAATTGTAACAAGAAATGAAATTTTTCAATATTAATCCTTTTGGATAAATAGTTAGCCAAAACGATTGTGAGAGATATATCGCATATAGAATCGTTCACGTATTCAGCAAGAAATTAAAGCCAACACCATGAAAAAGTGCAATAATGCTAACCGAAATTCAAAGTTTCATACATAAACAAATTGAAGAAAAGTTATTTTCTGATACATAAATAAAACAAAATCACAAGATAAAAGTACCATTTGTAATAAGTTATGCTCATGTGTTTTAGTAATATCGATCTAATTCCAACCAAACCAACATCATCTAAGAGTGAAAAAGTGCAATTTCAATAGAACATGCCAGATATAAAAGAAAATATATCATGTTCCATTCATTCTACCAGAACCTCCTCAAAGGAACAAAAGTGCATGTTTTGAAGAATTTTTCTTATAAAATTTCTATACCCCTCTCTAAATGCATGAGAGGGGTTTAAATACTAAAACTATAGGTCCTAAAATAGATTATTACAAATAGCAGAGGAGGTTTAAACGACCTTCCTCGGATTATTCAAAATGAAACTAAAATAGAAATAAAATAATGTGACTAACTCCTTTGCATGTCATCCTTAAGAACACATATATTCGTCATTGGTTTGAGCTGTGTCGGTTTATCGATTGCAGATTTCAATTGCCCAGTAAATACGACATCTATCAGTGCTGGCACCATTTTCTGTGTGGAAGTGTTTAGGAAACACAGGGTCATCCAATGGTTATAGGGCTTGACTAAAAATTGCCAGTATGCTTCCCAGTTGTGCTTGCTCGTTTGTCTAATCACCTCCTCCCTTTCCTTCGCTGCTTGTCTCCATTGTTGCTCTAGTTGATTGGCATTTGGAGGAAATCCTGGTATAGATTTAGCAACTAGGTTGGCGCCATGTAGATTTTTGTTAATGGATTTAATGATTTTGTTTTTTTCTACTGCCACGACCATTGTTGCCCTTTCTACTTGCTTGATCTGAGAATCCCAATATGGAAATAGAATTTCTTTATGGGACTCCTCTAGTTTTGGCAAACTAGCCTTTCTCCCATCTTCTGATTCTTACCAGGTGATAAATTCAAAAATCATTTTATGGATTTCATCATACTCGAGCCTCATGTTGACGACTTAGCTTGTTAGCTTATCAATGATCTCGTAGTAAGGATTTACTTGCCAGATTTCTTGGCACAGAAGTTCCTTTTGTTGCATTAGTTGGGCATTAAAGCTGAGTGCTTCTTTTACAAGCTAATCGATTTGTGGACTGTCTTCATACTTCTCTATCATAACTTGAATGTGCATGTCCTTTTTTGTTAGGTTGGCTTGATGTTGTATTTGCATATGCTCAAAATCCTGCTGTAGTTTGGCAATTTGTAACTCTGCTTATTGGTTGGATTTTTCTTTCTCTAATTGTTGTTCCAACAGCAGGATCTCTTGTCATTTTTATTTTAGTAGCATTTGAACCTTAGTTTCCTTATCAATAGTTGTCATAGCATAGGCTCCCACAAATTGCAACAGTCTCATAAGGTTCTCAGATGGGTCCATGGATGAATCTCTCCAGACAATATCCATTGGTTCATTGTTGGGAGTGGTGACAGCTGCAACTTCCAAATTCATTTTCTTCCTTTGCCTTTTGATGACAGGTTTATGGGTAGGGCTATAAAACAAATCTAAGGGAGAAATTTCCTCAACTCTTAAAACAATTTCAGAATTGGGGGTGACAAGAATGAGCTCTATATCTTGAGTACTTACAATTTTCTCCATTGTAACCTGTTGAGTTGATATGTGCTGTGGAGTCTGTACTTCAGATGTTTGTTCTTCTATATGGAGATTCTTATTAAAATTCTCCCATTATTTTTCTAAATCAACAACTGGAGGTTTTTCCATTTGGGTGGAGGTAGGGTGAATTTCATCCCATTCCTTCGTTGAGGTTTGATCAACTACTTTTTCTGTAGTTTCAGTCGTGTCTCTCTCGAACTCTTTGTTTTTACTACCCCCATTCTGGGATTTTTGCTCTGAGTGTTGTGACTCATGGGTAGACTACTCCTGCGACTTTACTCTGAAGTATCTTTAGAATTTTCTCTAGAGCTTTCTTATAAGCTTACACTGGGAGTTGGCTTCCTTATTGATTCAATCTGTAGCAGGTCCAATGGGACTTGTAATAATCTCTTCTCTCTGTATTCATGGAAGGCCTTAAGGAAGAGGTCATCAAATAAATCTTCCTCATGGGTGAATATTTTCACTTTCACCATAGTAGTGAATTCTTTGGTGGTGCCATTTGGTTCATACTGTCTTCCTAGAAATTTAGCCAATTTCAGAGATTTCATAATCTCTACTTCCTTGCATGCGTGTCCAAAATCTTGCAGTGCAAATGCACCACATTGCAATGGAAATGTAGGCCAAATGACCTTTTTCTGTTCCTTTAACCATTTTCTCGGCCCACCTTCTCTTGTTGTTTGGTAGGCTATCTCCCTAGCCATTAACTTATCAAGGACATAGTATGGGAGGACATGTGGTGAAGCAATGCTCCCGAATACTCTCATATATGTAAATGTATCCTCCCCAAACCATCTAGCTGTAGGTAGGATATCTACTTCAACTTCTCTAGAAAATCTAGGGGCATTTCTGTTGTAGACCTATTTATAAAAGTGAGGGTGAAACTGAGAATCCCACATATTCTTATGATATATATGAATGGGAAGTGGGTCTTTCACATACCATTTCCATCCCATGATATGAAATTTGGAACCAAAACAGATAGTGTTCATTATATAGGCACTCATGAAAAATGGAGGGTGAACCCTAGAAGAGATAATCCTCTTTCTCCTATACTCTATTATGGCTTTCACCAAATTATCAGACAAAATTTGGGCCCCATTCATTATTGTTGCATTTACGGCTGCATCTATTAATTGAAACCATTATCAAAAAAATTTAGTACTATCGGGCTTGCCAAACATTCTACAAAGCATGGTTGCTACAAAACTATGAGGGGTGGCTATAGATGTTGTAGAATACATACCCAAATTATCCTTTTTGATCTTGCCTTCATTTTTCATCCAAGTTCGTGTAACGTCTGTTGGGTCTTCATTCTCCTTAGAAAATTTCTTGAGGAACTATTTGTTGTAGAATGCCTGTGGCTCTGGAAGATTGTACATAAGTCGCAGGTTATCTGGCAAAAAATATCCCATAACCTCGTGCCTGCTATTCTTAAATTCTCTATCTAAGACATCCACCTGATCAATTATCCACTTGACCATGTTTGTATATGGAATTATGTTTGGTCTTGCAGCTATGTGGTGTAGAAATGAGCACATCATCTCGAAGATGGAGGTGTGTGAGGAAGCATGACCATTGGTTGTGGCCTTTGTTACTACAGGTATTGGTTGCTTTTCTTCTAATAAATCGTACATGGTTTCCCATGTAGAGGTTCCTCCGTCTTTGTTGCATCTAGTATGAAAGAATAAAGGAGTCATTTTTTATTACTCAAACGTGGCGACCTTGCCTTCTTTGTCATTGCTCCTGATGACTCTTTCTGATCTTTCTTGAAAATGGAGCAAATCGAAAGCTATTAGATATACAAAGATAACAATGAACCTAAGAATGAATATTGTAGATAACTTTGAATAGGTGACAAAGAAGGATTTTTTATTTTAACACAGGTGAGAAGATATCGTATCACGTTAAACTATCTTTCAAACATAAATGCTATTAACCCTTACTAAATTGCCACTAATGGTTCCTTATCCCCAGCTTTATTTCTCATTAATTCTCTACATTGTAAGTTGGGGAAGATATTTTTAGGGTGGCGAGCCTTTAAACAACAAAAAAATTGATTTTGTGATTGTGATGCAATATTGCAAATCGCATCATCACATTGTGATTATTGCACTTTCTTTAACATTTCTTTAGTTTCTGCGGGATGCGAGATGTCGGTCGTTGTTTATCAATTTCAAATGATTATTTATTTGTTAGGCTTTTATATGTAAATCCCGTTTTCCTTAAGTAGCGGACTTGAGTGATTTGTTATAACATATTTCGGAATCGGGTTCGGGTCTTCAATCACATTTCACAATTTCGCATGATGATAAGGTTTCGGGCTCCTCTTAAGTGTTCTTAATGCAATGCAATAAGGGAGACTGTGTCATTGCAATCTTCAATATCGCATGGTTTAAGATACTGTTGAGGTGCGCTCCTCATGAGTGGTGATTTGTGATGTGGGCCTTATTTTAATAAGAATTGCTTTAGAACTTAGCTCATTTGGGAAACCCGATAGTTTTGAGGTTTGTTCTTTTTTTATTGTTTTTCACTAGTTTTGGTGGATAGCAAGGCTTTTTACACACTTGGTCGTGTCATATGTGAAAAGGCAGAGATTTTCTAGCTTTTTCAAAAATGTTTTATTTTGATATCTTGCTTCATTCCAAAAATTAACAAGAAAAATGCCTAAATGCTAAACTTATTTTTGGAAGGATTTTTTAAAAGGTCCCCATTCATTAATATAATATTGGCTATCACTATTAATAAATGGGGGGTTTTTGAATATCACAACAATTCCCTAAGCAATATTTCTTCCTGAGGTTGACAATTGTTGCCTGCTACTCCTAAATAATTCAGCCCCCCCTAAGACAATTCTCTCTAATCTCTTGTAGTGGCTTCTTTGCATCTGTATGGGGACTGATCCAGTGGACTTAACTTAATCATGGGCCCCTTTTCATTCCACACTTTAGCTACAACATATCTTATTTTCACAACATAAAATGTTGTTGTGTACTCTCCCTGAACTCATGCTACCCATTCTTTCCTTTGGCTTCGTCCTAAGTTGTTGATATATTTAAAATAGACCAATAAATTATTGTAATCAATAGAGGGACTTAACCATACCTTCAACAATCAGATACACTTCTGATTATTCTTTTCTGAGTGCTCACATCTGACTTGTTTGGCCTCTCTTGAAGCCACTCTCTTCCTTTAGTGAAGAGAAACAAAGGATATACTCCCACATAGTAGGTTGTCATCTTTCTTCTTCCATACCTTCAATGGATGAGTCTTGATAGAGGCATTATCAACTAGCTTCTTCTTTGCCCATGTTTGGGCTTTCTCTTGGCTACACATGGCTGAAGGACACTTCTCCTTCACCTCCTATTTCTTTACCCAAACCTTATTTCTCTCCTTTTTCTTTGTTTGCAGGAGAATGGTAATTCGGTTGATGCTCCCTTTCTTTACCTCAATCTTGCACTCATTATAGCAGGCACTCACCAATTATTTTACCATAGAAGACTAAGAATCATCCCTCTTAATTTTTCTCTAATTTTTCTTCATAGAGGATATAACTCCTTGATGATTTCTCCTTCCATTTCTCAACATGCCCTCTTTACACAGAGAACTTAAGACAAACTCAACTTCCTCTATTGTCTTCAATGGTCATGATGCTACATCATCATTTATATTATGAGAGGCATGCTTCACCCTACTATACATGCAATTAGCTAACTTATGCCAAATATTTCCATAGTTGTAGCATTTGACATGGCTAAGGAATGGGGAAAGGATTTCTATAATTAGCAATATTCCTGTCAAGACCTTTGTTACTGCCAACATGCTTTCTCCTATTGATGCTCCACACACCTTTTCTTTCTTGGATTCCATCTACAATATGTTATCACCAAAATAGGACCCTAATAGGCTATTGATCATACTATCTCAGTGTAACTATTTCAAACCAACTTTTGGCTAAGGCTTAGCCTCCTCAACCTGAGAGGGCTCTCTCACTAGATTAAAGATATTGATAATGAATAATATGGCTAACTCTATGAAACAAATGAAGAAGTGTAAATGGATGAAACACAATTAGAACATATTCATTGGGCTTATGGAGTCAAAAATGTTTCAGTATGTGTTATGAAACCAACTCAAGAAAATATAGAAAAGATAGATCAACGCCTTAGAATTCAGCCTCTTCGAAGGGGAAACCTCCTTTACATTACATAAATGAACAATTCTTGGATGATTCAAATGATAAAACCTCCTTTCTATATAT
>APFE030969260.1:0-18076 GCA_000404065.3 Pinus taeda
ATTTGTCTTATCTCCACCACATTTTTCTACAAACTCATTATGAATAAATTTGACCCTTTTGATGAAATCCATAGCCATCCTATACTCATTATTTTCATTATGATCCCGTGTCAATAACTTTGCCTATGTTTATGTTAAACCAACATAAATGATGCATGCATTTCAATGTTTCAAAAAGATAGTTTCCAGGATATTCCTCGATCAATTGTCTTTTGGCCTCTATTGAATTGTTCACTCCAATTACATAATATCTGTAGTCAAAACATTGTGTCCTATCAAAGGCCTCTTTGTTGGGAACTTGATTTGGATCAACAAGAAGCACATAATCCACCACAGGTGCATATGAATTGTACCTGAACAACGTTTTCGAATTATGGACATGAAAGTGATATGCCTTTCTAATTTGATGTTAAGATTTTCCTTCATATGACCTATAGAATTGGGTGACATTAAGCTCAAATGTTTTGCCACCATTAATTAATTTATTCTTCCTCAAGTGATTTTGAATGGAATTTTGTTTTGTTTTCATAATGTCATCCTCTAAAACAACACTCGGTGTTATGATTTCTTTTCTGCCTTTAGAACTTTCACTTTGTTCTTCACTGTTGTTTATTATTTTAACTGATTCACCAATTTTTTATGTCTTCTTCTTCCTAGTTAACATATCTTCTTCTACATAAATAATCTCCTCATCATCAAGTGGAAGAGAGACATCCATGGTAATTTTTCTTTTCGGTGTTTTATTTATTTTCTCATTTTAAACAATATTTCTAACCTCCTCGTCACTAATGGAAACATATTTTTGAGCTTCAGCTTCAGCTACAACTACCATATCTTCAAAAGTAACATGTTTACCTTTGTTAGATTGAGCCACCATATAGATTCTTTGTTGATCCCTTATATGTACCATTGCAATGTCATGGAATGTTGATATTTGCTTCATTATCTTTTCTTGTTCTGACTCTATATGGAAACTGTTGATGACATTCATAATATTTGGCTTTACATAATAAATACCCTCTAGCATCATTGAAAGACTCATAAAAATCCTATCAAAGAAAATACAATATGTCAATGATCAATCATTTATAAAAAAATTAATGATTCTTACAATAATACATAACACAAATATAAATAAGCATACTTACAATGTTATTTGAAATTTTGGATGAGATTTCTTCACACAATTGTGTAGATTCTTCAATTGTGTCATATTTTACCTTTGAGAGGCAATATCTAACCTTTTCATGTGACTTGGGCAATTTTACAAGAACATAAACAATGTTTGAATTTGACACCAAACAAATGTCTCGTACTCTGCCTATCAACTCATATGGTTCACCCATGTAAATCATTCCATAGTAGAGATAAAGATGTGTGCTATCATTAAATTCAAGATCTTTAATATGCCATGTAAAATTTGTTATATTTATTTCTCGTGAATTCATCCATTCAAAAATAATCTTTGGTGTACTTAATGGGCCAGTAAGTCGACTTGTAAGATGTTTTTCAGTTTGGATATGTTCGATAGTCTTCATAGCTTGTCCACCTGCAATTTTAGATAATGGAATTGTTGTCCTTGTTCGAGATGTATTCACATAGACCTTCCTTGATCCCATCTTCCTGAGAAACAAATATTATATATATATAATGTTATTTGAATAAAAAATGTTAGACTATATTTAATTTTTAAAAAATTGGTTAATAAATTAGATATACAAATTTAAATAAAAAACTATTATAAATTACAATTTATAATATATATATATATATATAAATATATATATATATATTATATATATAATTATATTTTGAAATTATTAAAAAGATTATTAAATATAAATAAAAAAAAAAATTTAAATTTTTTTAAATGATTTATATCGACAACTTTTATAAAATAATTTATTATATATAAATTTTTAAATTATTAAAATAATTAAATTATATATTATATGAAATGTTAAATTATATATATATATTAAGTGAAAAATAAAAGTAATTATATTAAAAAATATTAAATTTTAATAATAAATTAATTTTAATAAGTTTTTAATTATATTAAGTTTTTATAATTAAAGTAAATTAAATTGTTTTTTTTTTAATTCATAAAAAAATAATTACAAAATTTGGCCCTTGGTCGCTTGCTGGGGCCCCTTTGGCCATTGGCTATGGCCAAAGGGGCAGTAATTTTATTTTTATTTTTATAAAATATTTAAATAAAATTTAATTTAAAAAAAAACTAATATTTTTTTTTATTTTTTTTTAAATATTTTTTTAATAATTAAAAAAATCCTAATAAATTTTTTTTAAATTAAAAATATAATATTTTGAAGAGATTATTAATAATTATTGTTTTTAAAAAAGAGAAAGGAAAAAAGGAAAAATTAAAACTTTATTAATGAAGTGTAATAAATGTCCACATGGGGTAGCTCAAGCGGCAAGGGCCATGGAAATGAAGTCTCACCGAACCGGAAGCCTTGGGTTCAAATCTTGGGCTACCCTTCCCCCGTTGAGGGGTACTTAATGGACATGTAAATCAGAGAGTCCCGCCCCAGCTTACAAAAAAAAATGAAGTGTAATAAATAAAATTTCAATTAAAAAACAAAACAAAAAACAAAGAATTTAAAAATAACAAATATATAACAAAATAATTGATGATTTTTATTTTATTTTATTTAATAATTGAACAATTTTTTTATTTTTCCATCCAATAATTCTAATGCTCCCCAAATGAAATTAAAAAAAAAAAGTAACATCCATTTTTCATTTCAAAAGCCTAAAAATTAAAAATTAAAAAATCTTATTTTTTCTCCAAAAAAATCCTACAAATTTGAGTTTGTTTGCTTTTTTTTCCTATAAAAATACTAAAAAAAAAAGAGTTTTTTTATGTGGCTTTTCCCGTAAAAACACAAAATGTCCCCAAATTCATCTATAAATAGTTGAAATAGAAAGAAAACTAACCTTTAAAATGTGTCCCCAAATTCATCTATAAATAGTTGAAATAGAAAGAAAACTAACCTTTAAAATGTGTAAAACTCCCGTTGAGTGTGTTATCTATGACAATGCAACTCGTGTGTTATCTATGACAATGCAACTCCTACACAAAACTGCTCAAACTTTTTAACAAGACCGAAAAGACTTTATGTGATGTGATGAATAGAAACAATGAATTTTATTTTATAGTGATGATTGTGGGATTGGTTTAGCATTTCTTGAATGTGGGATTAAACTTAAAATTAAAAGTAATAATTTATAGTTAAAATTATAACTTTAGGTTAATTTTCATTCATTGTGGGATAAAAATAAAATATTAATTATAAAAATTAATTAAGTTACATAATTTACAAAGTCAAAGTTTCCACATAGTCTTAATATTAAGGATTATGAGGGCACCACTAATGAAAGGGGGGATGAAGAGTTTGCAGAGTCAAAGTTTCCACATAGTTATAATCCTAAGGATTATGAGAGCACCACTGACGAAGGGGGGGATGAAGAATTTCCAGAGTCAAAGTTTCCACATATTCCTAATCCTAAGGATTATGAGAGCACCACTGATGAAGGGGGGGATGAAGAATTTGCAAAGTCAAGGTTTCCACATATTCCTAATCTTAAGGATTATGAGAGCAACACTGACGAAGGGGAGGGCGAGGATGAACAATTTCCAGTAAATAGAGATTCAAAGTTTCCACTTCGTCATAATCCTAAGGATTATGAGAGCACCGTTGATGCAGGGGAGGATGAAGAATTTCCATTAAATAGAAATCAAAGTTTCCACTTATTCATAATCCCAAGGATTATGAGACCACCACTGATGAAGGAGGGGATGACGAATTTCTTGTAAATGATAATTTGACTATGAATAGAGATTCATATTTTCCACTTAGTCATAATCCTAATGATTATGTGAGCACGAGTGATGAAGGGGAGGATGAAGAGTGTCTTGCAAATGATCATTTTAGAGGCACAAATGTGAGTACTGCATTTTCTCTAAGTGAGTGTTTCAAAGGTAGACATGGTGATGATGAATTGAATCCTCCAAGGGAGGTTTTCAAAAGCAGGGATGAAGATGGTGAAGAATTTTGTCTGAGTTAGGATTTCCAAAGTGCAGATGTTGGTAGTGAAGAATCTCCTACAAGTGAGGATGGTAATGAATATTTTCCAAGCAATGATGGTGATGAATTTTCTAACTATGTTCATTAGTATAATATTCCTCTTAATGATGATGAAAATCATTCTACAGATAATAATGAAATGAGGCAGACATTGCAAGAAAATATTGTATCTAGGAGTAGGAGTGGCCTTTTCATATCAATCCAAAATATTCCAATTATACAAGGGTTAGGACAGAATATCTCAAAAGTAGAAGTTCTATCGATGATTTAATTTCAAGTGAATTTTGTCGAAAGGATTTCTTGAAACATATGGATTTCAAGTTTTCTTTGGAGCAAAGGAAGAAATATTTGTCAATGAATAAAATCATGCAAAATTCATTTTTAGTAGATTACATGCAATCTACACTGGCAGGTTATGATTATCATATTGGTAATGTATTGATCTGCAGAAAGGTTTCAAAATGTTGCATTCAGTTGGTAATTTTCATTTGTCAAGAATCCAAGAAAGACTGGAAAAATACCCTACATATTATTCAGAAGTACATTATAAAAGATAGTTTGGAATCCCAGCAATTACTGCAATGTCATGGATGAAAGACTTCTTTTCAAAGCATGGATAGTGTATGCTGAATAAAGACACAATACATATTCCAGATAATTTCTCAAGACAAGAAATCTACAACTTATACGGAGAATATGTAGAAGGTGCTGAAGGAGATGGTAATTTTATTACATATTCATATTTTACAAGGATATAGAAGAGCAAATTCAACAATGGTCATATTCCTAAGAAGAAGGATGGGGGTTTGTAGTACATGTGCTTCTCTTAAATAAAAAAGGGATAAATTTCAAGGGGAGAAAGAGGTAATATTATTTGTAAAAATTGGATAGTTATCAACAATGAAAATATATTTATTAATATATTCTTTTTTTTATGTGCAGATTCCATTGTCAAAGCACTTCAAGAGCACCACAGTCAGCAAACAAGTGAAAGACAAAAATCGTGTAAGCATAGAAAAAAGTGTTACGAAAATCCATTGGGTTTGATAATTGATAGTATGGACCAAAAGAAGACACTTCTGCCATATTTTCTTTGCATACCAAAAAATTTACAGGAAGAAAATTTTATTTAGTTTCACTTGTTTGGTTGTATGGTCTTTAATGGGAAGATTTTCCCAAGGGTTTACTTCACAACTCCAAATATTCATAATTATGCATCTTATCATAACTACAATCCATGATGCACTTTCTCATTGTTCTGGTATTCTTCCTGAAGTTTTGTATCTTCAATTGGACAACAAAAGCCGTGAAAATAAAAAACAAGTTCTTTTTTGATATCTAAACATGCTTGTTCAATTGGGAATTTTTTATAAGGTAAAGGTTGGTGTACTTCTTGTTGGGCACACTCATGACCATATTGATCATATTTTTAGTCGTTTTTCAGTAACGTTGAGAAGGAAGAATGTTGGGAGCCCACCATCATTAATTGAATGTATTAAGAAATCATACATTCTAGAGCCTGTTTTTCATGTGCTGGAAAAAACTATTGACATGTGGAGGTTTATTGTGGGATTGCATGGTGAGGAGAAATGCATTGAACAATTTAATGACATTAGCTTCCAAAATTAATTTTGTATCAAAAAAATTGATGGTAAAACACTTATATGGGGCAAGAAGTATTCAATTGTTGCAGAATGGGGGCCATCATTAGGTTTAGCATTTTTGAAGTTCATTCTAGAACATCCAATATTTTCATCAAAGATAATATTATTACAATCAATTGTTGAACTCCATAATGCACGAAGGCATAAGAGAGAGATAAATTATTCCGAATGCCTCGAAGAATTAAAAAGATGTATTAGAGATACATATGAGTACTTCGATGTTGTTGATTCAGTTTGGTGGGAGTCTTTTTTCAATGATCAAAGTGATATCATCTCAATATCAAGAAATGAATATACACTTTTAAAGACTCCATTTATTTGGCCTCAAAATATGCCAAATGAACAAGAGGAAATACACATTGTTGAACAACAACAATCTCAAGGCATTATTAATTCTTAACATGAAGACGAAAGAGAAATCTATATTGGTTCTAGAAGAACATGTACATAATGGGAAGCCATGGAAGAACTTCAAAAGGGTTCTGGGCAGGATGTTAAGGAGGGTTGCATGATAACAGTATTAGCAGATGGAGATCCACTTGGATATCCATTTTGGGTTGCAAAGGTTATAAATTTCATTAAAGAAAACGAAGATATTATAGTTGTTGAGGTACATTAGCATGCCATAAAACCCACCTATTCAATGGTGTGTACAAGCTAGAGATGGTAGTTGATAAAAAAATTCACAGAAAGAGAAAAAGAAAGCGTACAAATATAAATCATCGCTGCTCAAACCTCTTAAAATTGGAGGATATTGACATACTTGTCTATGACTTCAATTTAACAAAGAGAGGAACTCTCTGCTTCAAGACCATAGATATTTTGAAGAAGTTTCTACCAGAAGGAACAATGTTGAGATGGGAGTCTGTTGAACCTAGTCATAGATCTAGAAGACTTTTGAAACTTGAAATTGTGGGCATGCATGTTGACTCAAATGGGGCTCTAATTGATGTAAGAGAAGAATATGGGTCATCTTCATCTGCATCCAGTCATTCATCTAAAGATGTAGATTCTGATGGTGTGCCAGATCCCATGGATGATTTTGAATAAATGTCTAAGACATTTTATGTAAATGATGTTTGCATGGTAACTTGAAATGAATCTTTTGACTTCCATATGATCTTACATGAAGTTATGAGTCGTTTCTATGTTTTTTGGAATTAATGTTTTAATTAAAATAAATTCATGTCTTTAGAGATGTTTGCATGGTAACTTGAAATAAATATTTTGACTCCCATATGATCTTACATGAAGTTCTGGGTCATTTCTATGTTTTTTTGGATTATATGCTTTAATGTATGTGATATTTAATTTATGAAAGTTGATATTTTGATTGAAAATAAATAAATATTAGAAATTAATGCTTATTTTTTAAATTATACAATGATATTTCCATGATATTATTTATTGTTATCATTTGGTATAAGATAGTTTTAAAATTGTTGAAATTGTAATGCCTCATTAAGAGGAACACTTCATTTTGATGGTTGATTTTTAGGTGTTTGTTGCAAGAAGATAAGTTGTCTTAGGCTAAAATTTGAAAAGAGCTATTGTTTTAGCCTTTCAAATAAAAATTACTCTTGGAATAATGAATCTTTCATTTACTTGTTCATTTTTAAAAATTGTTTTAGTCATATAATTTGTCCATAATTTCAAGGTTGAAATGTGTTTAAAATTGCAAGTTTTTAATTACAAGGTTCAAAATTTGAAAAAATCTTAAGGTTTTTCTAAATTATGATATTTTATCTTTAATTATATGGTTGAAAACAATTACAATTTCAATGTTTTTTAGAGTAAATATATTTTATCTTTAACAACATGGATGGAAATTGTTGGAATTATGAGGATTTGAGACATGACATTTATCTTTAACATCATGTCCAAGAATTGTTGGAATTTTACAGTTTTTCAAAGTACGGATATTTTATCTTTAACTCCATTGCTAAAAAAGGTCAAAAGTGAAACCCGATTTTTTTTTTGTTATTCCAAAATCAACACTTACTTTTTTTATGGTGGTTTTTTCATCCATTTTTCAAAACAAAAATGGTTTTTACTTCCATTTAAAAAAAATGTTGAAATTTTACCCTAAAAAAAACATCGTTCTAGCATACAAAAGTTTCATTGTGGGTTGTTTTTTCATGTATTTTGGGGTTTTGGGCTGGAGTACCCATTTTGAGGTTATAGTTCCTGTTTGGCCAATAATTATGTTAATACAATTTTATTAATAAAATGAGAGTACGACTTATTTATTTATTTGAAAATCGGGACAAGAAGTCACTTAAAAATGTCTAATATGTAACAAAATTCATCCAATATACATCCATAATGGAAGATAACAAAGAAAGATGGAATGTTGGGAAACAAAAACTCTTTCAATAAGATTGAACAACAATGATTTATGCAAAGATTATTCCAATTAATATTGATACAAAAGGAATATTATTAGGTCCCTATAATACTAGTGTATCCCCCTTATTGTTATTGTTAGTGTGGCCCCTTATTATTATCGTTGTGCCCATGTAGTCCCCATATTATTATTGTTGTGCCCCATAGAGGCCCATTATTGTTATTGTTGTACCCTTCCATTATTATTGTTATGTAGGCTTTGATTATTTTGTGACCCCTTAGACTACTATATATATCAAGGAGGTCTTGTCATTTGTATCATCCAAGAATTGCTCATTTATGTGATATAAAGGAGGTTGATCCCTCAAAGAGGCTAATTTTCAAGTCGTTGATCTATATTTTCTTATGTTTTTTTATCTGGTTGCATAACATTTTGTATCAGAGTTTTTAATTCTAGTGTTTGTTGCTTCAAATAGGCCATCTTGGAATTTTTTACATAATTTTTTTTTTATACAAAGATTAAGAAGCTAAAATTTTGACTATGTGGAGCCAAAATATTGGTGAACTTCATGTAAAAATTTCAGATCTTGGTTCATTATATTTTCTAAGATATGATCCAAAAAAGTTAGGGTTTTTGCATGCTCCATAATTTAGTCTAAAGCAGGTGACCTAGAGGAAATCGTCATAAATTTATTTTCAAGCATCAAATTTGAATTTCATAGAAGGTCACAGAAAGATAACAATTTTTCTTTTTTCTTATATAAATTTTAGGGCTTAAGGTTGAAACTTTTTCACGTGGCATCTAATACAAGTTTGCTATATTGAACTTGTCCATAATGAGGTCATCGCGGGATATTTTACATAACTTTATATTGAAGAATCCAATATTGGTATGACTCATGGTGTTGGAAAGAAGACTAAAAGTGATACTACGAAACTGAATTTCAGATCTTGGGATGCCAAAATTTTGAGATATAGTTACATTTTCAATATCAAGCTCTAAAACACAAGAAGAAAAAGGTGTTTATTTTTTTTAATTTGCATAGGTTTTGTTTGAAAAATTAGTAAAAATAATTCAAAGTTAATATTAAAACATAGATATCATTATTTTATTCCAATATTCCTTGAAACAAAAAAAATGGATACTCCTAGTAGGTAGCCATAATGATCCAGATTTAAACAAGAACACAACAAATTACAGAGATAACCATAAATACAGATATGCAAGAGAAATAATACTTCATTTCATTAATGCAAAATACTAAAATATGCTTATAAACAAAATGAAAATAAGACTAGCTCGGGCAATGGTAGCTTATCTCTAAGAAGAGATGTGGCGGCTACATGCCTCTGAACTGTGTTACAATGAGGCTCGAAGGCCTATTTATTGTTGAGAAACAATGGAAAACCCTAAACATCCAAAAACTTAACCCTAGGAGATGAAGTGACAAACTATGGGCCCCGTTTGGGTAAATTGGTACATCAACTTCCCGGGGTCATAACTTTGGCATATGATCTCCGTTTGATGCACACAATACCTTGTTAGAAGGATCTATCCGATGACTACAACTTTTAAGTAACCAATAAAGGTCATCGATTTTCCCAAAAAACGTATTTTAGGGCCTCAAATGGCTTCGGAAGTTCATGACCCGAAAAACTACCAAAAATAGTAAATTGTGCTACAAATAAGGAAATTGGAAAACTGAAAGAGATAGTTGTGGGGGTCCAAGTGGGATAGGCGGGTGGCCACCAACATCCACTTGGATCACGAAAAAATCTACTATGACATGTGGAGAAGAGGAAGAAATGCAACATGATATATCAAAATTACGCGACCAAGTGCAAAATATTCTGCTACTACAAAGACTAACCAAAAATGAAATAGAAGCTCTGATGGATGGCTTGAAGAATGGTTTGAAATCAAACATGCAAGCTTTAAAGGAAGATTTGACAAAGTTTCTGCAAGAAATGCTTCCTAGTGGCAAAAAGGTAATCCATGAAACTCACGATGAGAACAAAAGGAATGTTAATCATGAACTTAGAGACCCTAACTTTGGATTGAAGACCAACTACATTCCAAAGATCAATCTGAGGAGGTTTGATGGAAAGGATCTGGTAACATGGATACTACATATGGAACAATATTTTGATCTACATGATGTGCAACACACACAAAAGGTACACATTACATATTTATATTTAGAACCCAATCAATTTTTATGACATCGATGGATTTATTCTCGTAAGCCACTTGTCACTTGCTAAATTTTTATAGAGGAAATTATATGACAATATGAGGACACAAAGAGCAACATCTTCTTTAACCAATTAATAAATCTCAATCAAAAGGGTTCAGTGGTGGAGCACATTTATTATTTCCAAAAATTGAATATCAGGGTAACTAATATTCCAGAGGAGCTTAGGATTTATGTCTTCATAGATACTTTAAAGGATAACATCCAACATTAGGTTTTCCTTTGGGAACATGGTTCATTGGAGAAGGAAATCATGGTGGTAAGAATATTTGAAAGAAACATTATGGCAACAAGTAATTCTACCATGCACAACTATAAATATGGAAGTGTTGCTACTCCTAACCTTCCACAACCAACAAGGTTGACATGAAAACAATTGGAGGAAAAAAGAGCAAAGGGCTTTGTTACAATTGTGACAAAAAATACACTAAAGCCCATAAGTGTCTTGATAAGAAATTATTTTACATATATTGTGAAGAGGAGGAAGAAAAAGAACAAGAAACATAAAAAGAAGAGGATATACACCAAGAACCAACCCTAGATAAAGAAGAAATGAATCTTACCATATCTTGTAATGAATTGGAGAGAATTACCACTCATCAAACTCTCAAGATAGAAGGATATATCAAGAAAAAAAAAGGTAATAGTGTTGATTGATTCAGGTTTTTATTCTTTGTAAGATAGCCAATGAACTGAATTACTTTCTATATCCAATACCAGAGTGTTAAGTGATGGTTGAATATGGAGGAACTATAAATTTCTCTGGAAAGTGTTAATGTTGTAATAGGAGTCCAATGGTTACAATCTTTGGGGATGATAACTTTTAACTTTCAACAACTTTTCATGAATTTATTTTGGGAAGGAAAGGAAATTGAATTATGTGGTATTGCGGGAAAACCAGGGAATATAATAAACTCTAATGGCATGAAAAATATTTTGATGAAATAACAACTAAGTGTAATTGCACAATTACGCTCACTAGAGGTTCAAACATCGAAATCATCTATTTCTCCAGATCTCCAAAAAGTATTGGACAATGATTCCAAGGTATTTGAGACTTCCAAAGGTCTCCCACCTATTTTTTTTTATGATCATGCTATTCACTTGATTCCAGGAAGTGTTCCTCTAAACATCAAAGCTCATAGATATCCCTGTGCCCAAAAGACTGAAATTGACTGAACGGTTGTAGAAATGATAGAGGCCGATATAATTCAACCTAGTCAAAGTTCTCTCTACTCGAGTAGTATTGGTGCACAAGAAGAATGGATCATGGCGTATGCGTACAAAGATCATGTATATCTCTGTGAGAGTTCTCAACTCAAAAAAATATTATTTTGAAATTGCACACCTCCCCCTCAGGAGAGAAATTAGGATTTTTAAAATCTTACCATAAGGTCAAGAAGGAATTTTTTGGGATGGCATTGGATCTAATATTTACAATTTTGTGGCAGAATGTTTGGTTCTCCAAAAAAATAAAGTTGAGACAATTAAGACCCCGGGTCTATTACAACCTTTAGCCATTCCTAGTCATCACTGGGAGGAGGTCTCAATAGATTTTATCATATGTTTACCCAATTCTGAAGGAAAGAGTGTCAACATGGTGGTAGTTGATATAATTGTCAAATATGAAAAATTTTGTGCATTATCTCATCCTTTTAAAGTCAATGCAATTGCTACTATGTTTATGAAAACACTTCAAAAGCTAAATGGAAACCCAAAGATTATTGTAAGTGTCAGAGTTCCCATTTTCACTGAAAATTTTTGGAAAATTATTTTTTTGTGTTAGTACTCAGTTAGCTCATAGCTCATCTTATCATCCCCAATATGATGGGAAAATTGAGATATTGAACAAATGTTTGGAAGGATATCTTCGTTTCTTTGTATCTTATAAACAAACTAAATGGGTCAAGTGGTTACATCTGGTTGAATGGTGGTATAACACTTCCTTCCATCTGCAACGAAAATGACCCCACTTATGGCATTTTATGGATATCATCCATCATCCATCACATCACATTTAAGAGAAAAATCCAATGTTCAAGTAGTACAAGATCACATCAAGCATCAATCACAAGTTTTCCAACTCCTAAAGTATAACCTCACTCCAACACAAAATCAAATGAAACAACATGAAGATTAGCATCACATTGAAATAAGTTGTAATGTAAGCGACTGGGTATTTTTTAGGATACAACCATACAAACAAATGTATCATAAGCACACTAAGAAGAATGATAAATTATCACCCAAGTATTATGGTCCTTACAAAGTGTTGCAAAATATCGGTAATATGGCATACAAATTGGATTTGCCTGCATCTTCCAGAGTACACCCAATTTTCCATGTTTCATGCTTAAAGAAGGTTATCGGTGAAAAGCTCCCAATTCAAATAGTATTTCTTGAACTTGACTAAGAAAGAAAAATCATATTGGAGCCTGAAGCAGTCATGAAAAAAAGGACTTGACAATTATGAAATGAATCAATTTCAAAACATATGATTAAGTGGAAGAACTTACCCATTGATGATTCCACATGGGAGGATATGAATTTTATACAAAATCATCTAGAACTACTCAAGCATTGACGACAACACGTTTTTGAAGGAGAGGGGAATGTTAGGTCCCTAGAATTCTAGTGTAGCCCCCTTATTGGTATTGTTAATGTAGCCCCCTATTGTTATTGTTATGCCCATGTAACCCCCATATAGTTATTGTTGCATCCCATAGAAGCCCAATATTGTAATTTTTTTTCCCTTAAATTGTTATTGTTTTGTAGGCTCTAACTATATTTTGACCCCTTAGACTCCTATATATACCAAGGAGGTCTTGTCATTTGCATCATCCAAGAATTGTTCATTTATGTGATGTAAAGGAGGTTTCCCCCTCAAAGAGTATAATTTTCAAGTCGTCGATCCATATTTTTTGATGTTTTATGATGTGGTTACATACAAAACATCAACCCTTATAACAATAGCAAATGATGCAAGAAATAATATTAACCTTTGAAAAGAACTAGAAATTAGATGAGTTAACTTTTCTCCTTTTCCTTCCAGAAAAGTTTTTTTTTCTCACAAAAAATGGTAAGCTATATTACTCTGGAAATAATGAATTAGAGAAAAATGATCCAGGTGGATGTTGGTTCCCACCCACCTATTCCACCTAGACCTCCAGTCAGTTTCATCAGTTTCCTTGCTTATAACAGCATTTACTATTTTTAGCAGTTTTTCGGGTCCTAAACTTCTAGAGTAGTTTTGACCCCCTAAATGTTTTTTTAAGTAGTACTTAGAGAGATATTTCCAATGAGTTATCATACGCGCCAAATGGAGATAATATGACCAAGTTACGACCCCAAGAAGTTGGTTTCCCAGCTAACCCAAATGAGACACACAAACTCTTAGTGTTCCATCTCTTGGGGTTAAGGTTTTGGTTGTTTATGGTTTCCCCTTATTATTCAATAATAAAAAGGCCCTTGAGCTTCATTGTAACACATTTCAAAGGCATGTAGATGCCACATCTATTCTTAGAGATAAGTTACCATTGCCTAAGGTAGTTTATTTCCATTCTGTTTGTAAGCATATTTCAGTTCTTTGATATTAATGAAATGAAGTGTTATATATATCTATATATATATAATATATATATATATAATTATATATATATATATATAATATAAATATATATATTATATATATATATATATATATCTGTTGTTATATATGTTTTTTGTTGCATTCTTATTTAATTTCAAATCAGTGACATCAGAGCAATATTCTCTTTCTCTATTTCTCTTTGCATGTCCCCAACGAGGTTGGGGTATTAGGAGTTAGGGCTCAAACTGGTTGAACCCTTGCAAGGACGACCTCACAAACCTCGATGACCTCCCATGGAGGAAGAAAAAAAAGATGAGGGAGAAAGAGATCCTTTCAAACTATTGCTCAAAGAATCCCTCAAGCGATAGAGGAACACTGTGACAAATAACTTTGCCCAGATCCTTCGGCAGCTACCCACAGATGAAACATCTTCTTCTGGCATCCACTCTGGGAGTCCCACTCCCTTTAAGGTGCAATTTAACTATGGAATCCCCACGTTTGAAGGTTATATAGATGCATATGTCATAGATAAATGGTTAAATATTCTAGAAGGATATTTCCTAGTTCATGACCTTTCCAACGAAGAAAATATTACTTTTTCACTCCTCAAAGCTGCCCCCCACGTCAAGGACTACACTACAATAAAACCCTGTGATTAGCATCCATTTTTGCTTCCTTTTTTGTGTCTAGAGACCATTTTTGGTGCTATTTGTGTCCATTTATCAAATATGGTGCAAAACTTGATGCAAAGTTTTCACCAAGTTTTGCAACAAGTCTTACATCAAGTTTAGCACCAGGTATTGTAATAGGTTTTGCACCAGATTTTACACCAAGTTTTACACCGAGTTTTATGCCAAGTTTTGTGCCATCCTTTGCACCATGTTTTGTGTCAAGTTTGGCACCTAATTTTGTTTCACCATGTTTTGCATCCTCTATTGCATCCACTTTTTGCGCCTACACTTGCATCAACTTTTGCATCATCTCTTGCATCCTCTTTTGCATCATTTTTTAAATCATTTTCTGCATCCATTTTTGCATATTTTTTGCATCCCCTTTGTGCTAAGTTTTGCATCGAGGTTTGTGTCTAGTTTTTGCATCTAATTTTGCATCTACTTTTGTTGCATTGACTTTTACATCTTGTTTTGCATCCATATTTACATCCTCTTTTTCATCTGTTATTGTGTCCACTATCGCATCCATTTTTCTTGTGCCATAATTTGCACCTAGTTTGACACCTCCCTTTGCACCCTTTTTTGTTTCTAAATTTGCATCCACGATTGCATCCTCATACACATCTAGGTTTTCATCAACTTTTACATCTATTTTTAATCCCTTTTTATATCCACTTTTGTGTCAATATTTGCATTAGGTTTTGTGTTTCGTATTGCATCTACTTTTGCATAGAATTTTGTTGCATCAACTTTTGCATCATATTTTATATCCATTGTTGCACCCATTTTTACGCCCACTTTTACATCCGTTTTTGCATCCTATTTTTCATCTTCATTTGATTCTTTTTTTGTATCTATCATTACATCCACTTTTGTTGTGACACAATTTGTGCCATGCTTTGTTACTGTTGTAGCCATGTTTTCTTCCAATTTTGCATCCATCTTCACATCCTCTTTTGCATAAGACATTGCATCTATTTTTGCATCCACTTTTGTGTTGGGTTTTGCATCTCATTTTGCATCTTCTTTTGCATATACTTGCATTGCATCCATATTTTGCATCCAATTTTGTTTCTCATGTTGCACCTGTGTTTGCATCCCTTATAGCATCTTGTCTTGCATCTAAGTTTGCATCCTTTTTTTTGTGTATTATTTCATCCACTTTCTCATCCACTTTTTTTGTGCTATGATTTGTGCCATATCTTATGCCTCTCGTTGCAACCCACATTTTCTTCCACTATTGCATCCACATTTGCATCCTCTTTTGTGTCCAAGTTTGCATCAAATATTGTTTATGTTTTTTGCATCCCATTTCGAATCTACTTTTACATCCACTTTTGATTCGTCGAATTTTGCAAATAATTTTGTGTTCACTATTGCACCCATGTTTGGCCCATGTTTACATCCCTTTTTTCATCCAATTTTTCCTCCTTTTTGCATTCAAGTTTGTGTCTTTTGTTTTTAATTCATTGTAGTATCCACATTTGTTTCACCACAATTCATGCTAAGTTTTATGCCTACTATTGTGCCCATGTTTTCTTCCACTTTTTCATCCATGTTTGAATCCTATTTTATGTTCAAGTTTGCATCAACTATTGCATCTAATTTTTCATCCACTTTTGTGTCAATTTTTTTGTCTTGTCTGCATCTACTTATGTTGTGTCCACTCTTCATCCAAATTTACGTCTATTTTTACCCCCATTTTTTTGTTCACTTTTGCATCCCTTTTCCAACACACATCATATTTTTTGCATTGATGATATTTCTTATGACATTGAAAATTATGAACAACTGATGAAAACGTCAATAATTATAACGATGATGACAATGAAGATCATGACGATGACATGAATTGTGATTGTTATGATAATGACAATGATGATAAAGACGATGAGAGTTACAATGACAATGATGATGATGCTAAGGACATTGGCCATTCTTCCCAATTTTTAAATGTTGTCATGGTCAAAATCATAATAATTATCTTTGGCGTCATCTTCCAAGTCATCATCATTATTTTCATCTTGGTCATCATCAAGAATAATAATGGCATGAATGATGACTATGATGTTCATGACGAAGATGAAAACAATTATGATAAAAATTATATTAGTTATGATGATGGGGATGATGACAATTATAATGACGACGATAATGGTAGTAATGATGATGATCATCGATCATCTCTAAAAAATAAAGTTGTTATTTTTCTTGCATATATCATGTGTCCTAATAACCCTTTTCGAGCACTCGTAACATTTTTCAGGTTGATGATATTTCTTATGATGCCTATAATTATGAACAATTGATGACAATATCCATAGTCATGATGATAATGATGGTGATGATGATGATGAAGACATGAATGGTGATAATGACGATAATGAAATGATGACAATAATGATGACAATGATGGTGGTGATGATGGCGATAATGAAGATGATGACCCTCCATCTAAACTAGGGAGGTACTCATAATGAGACAAAAAGGTACTCTCAAGTTGAGATATTCATATAAGAAGGGATCTGGATTGATAAGCATCAATGATGATTTACATCATCATAGCCAACATTGTCAAAATAGTAAGGCCTTGACTAACAAGTTTATCTCTCCATTAGATCAGAGCACAAATGTTGGGAGGCATAAATTTGGACACCACTGCCTCTCTAGGCACTTACCCCACCAGGATGTTCACTAGGTATGTCCTCACATGATCATTTCCTAATCCACTATTATAATATTTGACACCAGGAAATGTCAATCCTCATGACTATTCTTATCTTGGATTAATGTACTTGACTTATGGCGATTAGTCCTAGTCAAAGTCCAAACTCTCAAAGAAAATTGGTCCCAGATGTTTATCTAATCCACCATTCTCCCTACTAGTGTATTTACTGGGCTTATGATTGTTAGTCCTGGCCATAGTACATGACACATGGATAATATGGTGTCTACCCTTACTCCCTCTCAACCAGAGTGGAGACATCCACAAGCATAAGATTTTCTCAAGAATACCCATCATTTTCATAGAGAATAACATCATTAATTTGTTTTCATCGCATGACACCTTTATGATTAAGCATTCATAGATTTGCGGCAAAATATTTCCCCTTTTGTCATTTGTGATGAAATAAAATAAAAAAGTGAAAGCCAAAATCATTAAAGATACACTATATTGATTTATCTAAGTCTAAACTCTAAGGTTGAAGTGAAAATTCATGTAAATCTTATACCTATGAGTTGTGCCAAACTTATGAAAACCTTATTCCCTAAGTCCTATATTTAAGAAAATAAAAAAGAAATAAAAATAAGGGCCAATGAATGGTAACTCATGTATGCACTCCCTGTTTGAAAAATATATGAATATATACACTCCTAGTCACACTTGATCACATGTTTGTGATGGTTAAATCATGAATTCCTCTTTTCTCCTTGCATT
>APFE030969265.1:0-28660 GCA_000404065.3 Pinus taeda
AAGTATTTTTTGATTTTTCCAGAGATAACTGGTTCTTCCAGTGAATCGCCAATTGTTGTGCTTTGCAAACAACCCCCCATTTCATATTATTTTTATTCACAAAAACATTAAAATATGAAATAGGACCCTTTAAAAATAAAATTGATATCAAAACTTTTACTTTATAAAAGTCCGATAATCAAAGGAGCGCTTTATGAATAAACCCTTTAAAGCAATATCTATTTAAAAATGGAAATAAAGCGAATATTCGGTTATTGCGATAAAGCAATCGCAAGATCGCATATCGCAATAACATGAAGGATGCAACAAATGGCTAAAAGACTTTCCCCCGATGCGATATAGTGTTCGGCGATCGGAGATCGGCGATACCCAAATGCACCACTAAAGCACCCCATATCAAAGCCCCGATGCGATAAGCTATCAGCAATCGGCAATCGGCACATCCCCTTATTTTAAATCATTGCGCATATGCTTTTCGCCGATGCGATATCGCAATCGGCGATCGGCGGGTCCCCTTGTTTCATTCTTATTGCGCATATGCCTTTCGCCGATGCGATATCGCAATCGGCGATCGGCGATACTCAAGGCATTGTTAAAGCCAGTCATGTTATCCTCCCCGATGTGATGCGATAAGGCACGGTTTTCGATAGAAAGCTGTTAAAGTGATTGGAAAGCCCGATTTAATGTTATTTAAGGCATAATCACTCCCGCTCGGCCGCCAATACATCCATTGCATGCTTTAAGAGATCTTTCGACCAAATATTGATATAATGGGCATTTATAAGGTGGCAAACTCTATACGGTCACTTAATGGATCCATGTCATAAGATCTGCCTATAGATTGTCTCCGCGCCGGTTTTTACAAAAGCAAAGTATATCAGTGTTCATCTATTCATTTGCTATCAACTGTGAGTTTTATTGCTATCTCTGTGTTACGCCAAAATCACCTCTCTGTGCAAAATACAGTTTTACACAGGAATTCGGGCATGATGGGTAAAAAGTTGAAGAAAGTTGCAGGTGTTTCCAATCCACCAGCTGCGGGACAAGCCGTAGTAAACAGCAAAAAGGGCCTGATATCCGACACCACATGCGCAGGCCTCGCTAGAGTAACTTGGCAAGGAACTTACGACTTGATTGAGGCCGAGAAACCAACACAGACAGTAGAAGAAGCTACCGCGGATTCATTGAAGAAGTCGGAATGCACTCTCAAGGATTTGGCCGATTCTTTCCTCCATAGGATAGTGGCAAGGGAGCAAATTCTCCCGTATACCGATGTTGTGAAATGGGCAATTGAAGAAATCCCCATCACAGACAGAACTTTCATCACGAAGGATGGGAGGATTTTTGGGTCATTTAAGCCAGAAGATCTAAGGCAAATGTATCATTTGCCTAAGCCGGAGAAGGTATACAATAGCGCCTTTTTGGAGAAGTTCGCAAGCGAGAACGAGATTGAGTTCGAACCTATCAAGGACTAGAGGCAAAATCCAAATAAACACAAGCATGAATCCTCCGGTAAGTACTCGGTCGACTCTTTATGTTCTCCTTATTGCTACACTGGTATAATGATGTGTAGGTTGTGGGGTTTACACGAACCTGCCATTTTTACCATTGAGATGGTTCCTCTCATGGAAGCGGCAGTAAACAGCACGATTATGGATTGGGCTACTATCCTTTCGGATAAGCTAGCAATAGCTGTTAGTGACTTTAGGAATAAAACTAGAGTCACTGAGAGGAAAATTCCCCCGTTCTACTATAGTGCATATATCCTAGATACCCTGTGTTTTAATTCCGAATTCCCTATTCTTGGTTGGAGGTGTACCACCCAGGACCCCTCGCCCATTTATATTTACCATCGCAAGATGTGGAAGTCATCATATAAAAACCACTTATATCAGATTTGTAATGGTTTCATGGTTCCTGTTTATTATTCAATTTTTGATAAGCCTATTCCAAGGATCTCCTACCTAGCCTCTTTTGACTTGCCAGCAGTGGCTAGTTGGTTTGGTGAAGAGTATTTTAGTTATGTTAGAGTCTTTGGCAGCCAAGCCAATCCTCATGTCCTCCCCTTATATGTCCCTGACAAATTGCTAGCAAGGGAAATTGCATACCAGATTACAGCTGAGAGTACCACACAGACTCTCAAAAAGGAGAAGAAAAGGGGTTGGCCTCCTTTTCCCTTCATATGTGGAGTCTTCACCCTGCATGATCTAAAACATGCGGAAAAAGAGGCCACGAAGATTCAAGCTCTAAATCTTGCTACAATTCCGAATAGAGCATTTGACCCAAAGCGAACTGCATATGCCGCTTTGGAGCATGCCAAATTAGCAACATTTGATCATAAAGAAGTTATGTTTGATGATGTTTTCTCCTCAGCTGAATCGATTGGTCAAGCCAAAGAACTCGCTAAGATGCGATACAACGATGAAGGTTTAATTGAGTTTAATAAACTCAGAGAGCAGAGGTTGCAAACTCTGCCTCTAGATTTATTAACTTCAACCCAAGCAGCATCATCAAGCGAACCTAGCCAGCAACAGACAAAGAAATCTCCAGATACAACGAAAGCAAATAATAACGAGCAGAAGGAACAACTAAGGAAAGACCAAGAGGAGAAACTGAGGAAAGAACAGGAAGAGCGCTTAAGGAAAGAGCAAGAAGAGCGCTCAAGGAAAGAACAGGAAGAGCACTCAAGGAAAGAGCAGGAAGATAGACAGCGCAAAGAGCACGAGGACAACCAGCAAAGAGAGCAGGCGGAGATGCGGCAAAAGGAACAGGAGTAGCAAGAAAAGGAAAAACAAGAACAATTGCTGAAGGAGTCTCAGTCTAAATAGACCACCACCGATACTAACATGGGTGCTATCACAGACCCCGAATTGCAAAAGGAATGGCAGCAGTTCAGCACCATTATCAGTGGAGGAAAAGACTCACAAAGTACTGATACTCCTAAAACCAACAATGTGCAGGATGATACCTCATTTCAGGTTCCAAGCGGAACCAGCGGCCCACCTAATACTAAGGATGTTGAAGTAATCCCGAAAGGTCCTAGCGACCAAATCACTCTACAAGTAGAAGATATTCCTCCATTGGATGTCTTCTACAGCCCAAGGCACAGAGCAGTGGTGAAACGATCGAGGAAAAGACGAAGGCTTGATCAACCTTCTATCTTTCCAGAACAAATGATCACCGGCAATGTAGTGTGGAAGGAGAAACTAGATCCCTCCGATGATCTGACTAAATTGTCACAGTACGCTGGAGCTTATTCAGCTGCAACCATCGATAAGGCATCGGAGGTAAGTCTTTTATTAAAGACTAAAGACCAGGAAATCTCCACATTACAAACAGAATTAGCTGAGATAAAACAGAGGGTGATACAAGCCGAGGAGCAGTTAGCAGCACAACAACAGAGGACAGCGCATGCAGACGAACAGTTAGTGGAGCAACAGCAAATAAATAACCAATTGGCTCAGCAATTGGAAGAAGAAAAACAGAGAATTAATCAGGCAGCGATCCAGAAACAAAATGAATTAACCGAGGCTTTGGAGAAATTAAAAGCGGCGAATGAGCAATTGGTAAAAGCCAAGGATGAGCATATCGCTCAAATAACAGCGCAGCTAGAGAATATCAAAGGAGATTCACAGATAGCAGAATTCAGGAAAGAGGCGATGTTGATCAACAATGCGCTGATAGCGCAAATTAAACTCTTGTCTCAACAACTCTCTCAAGCAGAGCCACTCTGCAAATTGACTACATCCATAAATGAGCAGGTAGAGAAAGCAAGGGATGACTTGAATCAAGCCGATGAAGCCATTACCACATATCTTGAATGGAAAGATTCAAAGCCGGGAAAAGCCTCCAATTTGCCAAGGATACTCGAGGTTCATAAAGATATACTGTTCACAGAATGGCACACACAGGTGTTAAAGGCAGAGAGGGCAGCTTCAATGTGTAGATTAACTTCTAACAATTTGGTTGATCTAGTTAACGATACTCTCTACATAGCAAACATGATTTCCCAGTGTACACCTGGAAAGGTTGTTACAGCGAATGCATTGGAGCAAACGTGTTATCCAGAGTTAGAAAGTAGAGGAAGATTAATCGCCGGAGTTAACAGTTTAAACATGGAAACATATTGGCACTTCCTAGTCAAGCCTCATGAACAAAGAGCCGCCCTCAAATGCTTAACAGATGCCATTCAATGTATGATTCCCGACATCCAAGATGCCACCTACGCTGCCCAGCTCAGTTCGCGGCTCAACAAACCTCCTGAAATTGAGCCAATGCTTGCCATTGATCAGCTTAGATTCAAAGGAAAGCAGCTGACTGAATGAATCATCCTCCAGCTCCCCAGATCGCCAGCCGAAATAGCAACAAAATATATTGATATCAACTTAATTAGCATTTCTGTTTTATAGATATTTAGATTAGTATAATATTTATAGACCCTTTCATGTTTTTAGAAAGGGTCGTAAAATTTTGTAATAGACTTAACAGGCTGAAGTTTGCACTATTGTGCTTCAGTCCTTATTCTTTTATGAAACTCGACCAGTCGTTCTTACTTTAATGAAAAAATTTCTTTATACAATTGTGCACTATTGTCGTTGACTGAGGAATGTTTATGCGTTAAGGGAAGAACTACACATAGCAATTGATATCTGGGAGTGGCAAGCAGCTCAAATGGTATTTCTATCTTTGTCTGAATTCATTCTGTGTATGTGAATTGTTATGTAATTATTCTTGCTATCGTTGATTGTATGCATGCGCTATAACAGTAAATCTTATTCATTCCACTATTGGGTGTTTATATGATGTGCCTTACTTTTAAATCATGTATGTGATAATGATATGAATGTGTAAAGTGTGGTAATTTCGATTCAATCGCTATGCTTAACTATTTAAGCACAACAATCTTAAATGATTCAATATCTATGTCTTAAAGATACAACCATCTATATGTTTGTCTTTTAGACATAGAGCATCAAAAGCTACGCTTTAGAGCTCAATAGATTCCCGGGATAGTTTCGTTTACTTATATTACTGTCAATAGTTTCATCCTTCCGCCTATCACTCGTGTTATCTACAAAGCATTCACTCATCCCATTTATCTATTTCTGGGAAACTGGTCCCATTACCCCCAGTCAGAGCCACTATCCCAAACGGAAAAGGAGCTGTACTAAGGTCCGGACCGGGTGGTTTCCCCAATGTTGTTGCAGTGATTTTCGAGGCATCAACACAACCCCAATCACATATGTCCATAAACCAAGGGCTTCTAGGTCCCTCAAAGTGTTGTTTCATACCCTAAAGGAGCAAGGTCAGCTGATTACATCATCTCCCATAAGTTCTCCTTGAAAAACTACTCAGAGCTGGTCAAAATTTGACCATATAAACTGCTCAGTTCTAAGGGTGCAATGCATCTCACCTACCACATGAAAAAAGTGTGATGCATACTGAAAATCCCTTCTGTGGGGTGTGATGAGCGAGAGTAGACAAATGGCAGAGGTAGTTGGCTAGGTGGAAACCCAGAGAATCTTCTAGAAATTGCCCATTTGACACTTGCCTCTCTGAATTCACCCAACGATGAGTAAGAGATCATGAATCTCCGAGTGGAACCAAGAACTATCAGAGAGATGACACTAATCAAAATCCCACAAGCTGACTTACCCACCTGCAAACATCTATATATGGATCCCTCATCGCAGAGATCCAGAGGCTGGAATTTTGCATCTTGTAAGGAACTGTTGTTGGTTTCTTTGTGGAACATCATAGTGTTGGGTGATCTAGCTTTTTATGAGGTGAAGAAGGAATTTCATGCTGGGAGGATGGCACTGCGTTAGATCAATGGGTTGTAATCCTCTCTTCTACTACTTCTATCAATAAAGCTATTTGATTTTTCCTCCATATTCTTGTATGTCTTTGAATATTGAATTAATATATGCATTTGTATGGTCAATATATATATGATGCTATATTGTTTACGATTGCAGATCTCGATGCTTTGATGGTATTATGTTGCTTTGACTCTACAGGTGTTCTTTGAAGCGGGACAAGTGAGGAAGGAGCAACAAAGATCTGTCAAAGGGGAGAGGAAACAAGCAAGGAGCCAAGAAAAAGATTGAGGTTGGTACTCTTTGCTTCTCTCTCATCTACTTCTCATAAAGGAAAGCACAAGTGACTTTAGTTTGTTTGTTTCTAAGATAGCTACCCATCTTAGTGGGACTAGCAGCTCTGAATAGACACTAGTTTTCCCGATAAAAAATGGTGATTCCGCTGGGGAACGAATAGCTTGTTTTCTTGTTTATATTTTTTTGCTTTATAAACTACAGATGGAGCTTGAAGTCAAGCTAGCTAGCCTTCGAACTGCTTTTTCTATGCAACTGCAAAGTAGATCAATGTTGCTTCAGTCCATCTCCAGGTTTTGTTTATAAACTGAACAACTGATTTGCAAACATCCTAATTGCCCTGGTGGTGGTTCAAGTAACCTCATTAGATCAGCCCCTGTACTTTATATTTACTGACTATCATTAGCTCAGCCTAAATCCCTGAACTAAGCTACAAACTGTGACCAAAAACCAAGTTAAAGTCTCATCCCTGGACCATTGCACTGTCTCCTTTTGAGAGTCTGGATGCATCGTACCTCCCATCTGCAATAGGTGAGATGCATCCCTGTTTCCTTGTGTTACAGGTGTGATGATCAAATAAGACTGTTTCTGCCTCCATATTTTGGTTTTTTCTTCATTGTTTTAAGCTTTATTCAGGAGTTTTGCTGTCTGTGATTAGTATAACACTGTTGAAAGTCCCTTCCTTTGCATTATTCAGCCTCCATTGTACAAACAATTGTGAATGTTTTTATGTATTTTTTGCCATTTACAGTTCTCCTTAACAAAAAAGTAGCTTAATCGAACTGTCATCTTTTGATTTGGAAGTGTCGCAAGTGTCATTTTCAGTCAAAGAAAATAATCCTAATATTTTTTATGGTCAATTACATTATTACTCTTGTATTTGATTTGAATTAATAGTATTTCAAGTGTTGAAAGCAGTTTTCAAATCAAAGTTGAAAGTGTCGCTCTTAGCCTTCCTTTCATTTTTTAAATTCGAAATCGCAAAGTGTTGTCTTAGCCTTCCTATCATTTTTTGAATTCAAAATCGCAAAGTAGTCTTCCTTTCATTTTTCAAATTCGAAATCACAAAGTATCGTATTAGTCTTCCTTTTGTTTTTTGAATTTGAAATCAGAAAGTGTCGTCTTCGTCTTCCTTTTGTCTTTTGAAAAGAAAATTGTTAGTACTGTCGCTTTGAAAAGATAATTCAGATTTGTACTTAGCATTATTTTTATCATTCACACATTAAGAAAGCAGAAAACAAATACATGCATGTGAATTTGCATTTAGACTTCTTGTTGATTTTTATTTAGGACAACACATCTAGTGTGTGCTCTTTGCTCTATGTTGAAATAATTTCACTTCTCTTTCCTTAGTAGCTAATATTTTCATTGCAAAAAGAGAAATAAACAATTGTTTATCATCTTAGATTGCATATTTAGGACTTTTATATCTACATCACGTGGTGAACCTTAAAGGCAAACTTCTTAAGAAAGATCAACTATAAAATAAATTCAATGAACATAAAAACTCTTTGGAACCTAACGCACAATATTTAGAAGTCTAGGCTAGAGACATATTCCGGCGTCGTAAAGCCTGGTAACTATCGCTTTCATCTTAGGTTGGGTGATTCCTCCTCTTTGACATGAGGAACCATTGCGATCGCATTATCATCAACGTTTGAGCCTTGGTCGTGTTCTTACCATCACCTCCACTCTTTTCTAGTCGATCATACACCTCCATTTGATTGTTTACCCCTTTTGAGGAACAACTACGGTGAGTGATCCTATTAGCTACCTTCTTTACGCTGTCGTGATTGAAAAGTTCCAAACCTTAAATAGGACCAGCTGCTATCCAAAAACATCACTTGTTCCTCAAAAAACGAGTCTCCTTTAAGCTCTTTTCATTTGACTCGTAAAATATGAATATATTTCCAATAAATTGGCCTCTCCAGCTTGTTAAAGCGATCAAAACTCTAGATTTTAATCTTTTTGGACCTGAGGGATCATTACACAAAAAAATTGAGCGTTTGTTTTGTTCAACTCATTAAAACGATCAAAAAGTCATCCCTTTCGTATTGTTTTATACCATTTCAAACTTAAGGGATTACATTACGAAAAAGGAATACTGGAGTTTCCTTTCTGTCCTCTTTCAGACTCTCTAAAAATGAAAAGAATCGAGTTATCTTTGTTGTTAAACTCATTAAAACAATAGCGACAAACTTGTCCATGCAAGCAAGAGCGAGTTTCACTGTTGCTAGGGTCGTTAAAACATAGCGACGAGTTTTCCTGAAGGGAAACTTATAGAACAAGCATATTTTCTCCTCCTCAAGCTTGACAAAAATAAAGAGGTATTGGTCAGAAATGACTGGGGAAAAATTGGGAAGAAAACTTGAAGAAACTTTATTGGTAGCAGGTCGCTCTTGAACATGACACTTTCACTCTGTCACCATGATCAAGTCGGGTTGGGCTATTCCGTTCACTGGTCATATCACCATTGGTCCACCGTACCATCCATTTTTGGGGTTAATGCTACCAATCCATTTCATTGTCGCCGATATGTTCAAGAGAAGTCACTCAGAGAATTCACCGACCCAGCTTGTGTCTCATCCGCTGCAATACCTTTATGCTTCATTCATTCATGACCGCCACCCTGAACTTTGTATCATCAGATTGTTTTCACCTCCACAAAATCATTTGCTTTGTTCCATGTCGTAGATGTGGGATTCATTAATACCCTCCTAAGATAGGTCATTTCTTGTTGACATCAGCTCATTATCCAAGAAGTCGACCTAGGAACAACCCTTTCAGTACTTTGAAGCTTGCATGCCTCAATGACAAGTTTCTCACTTTCAGTGATAGGTTTACATTGATGACCTTCGACCGAAAGATTTTACGTGGTGTTGGACATCAACTCATGTATTCACACCACGTGAATTGTACTGTAGTACCTTGAGGGTCATTATCATTACTGGTGATTCCTCTCGTGCCTGTTAACAGCTTACATCATTGGCTGGTAATCAGGCGATGTCTTTCCATGTTCGATGCCAGAACATCTTTTCACATGGATCGACTTGTACTTCAGGCGAAGATTGAATGAGTTTTGAAGACCCCGGATCTAGTTTCATCCATCTAGGCTACGATATATTCAGGAAAATAAAAACATAAAATGTACATCATTACTGCATAGATAATCATCCAAGCCAAATGATGATGGCTCTACCAGAATCATTAGTCTGCCACACAGACGGTTGTTTGTCCTATGTACATGAAAATGAATTTATAAAGCTGAGCATGGGAATGCCCACCTCAGCTAGATCATGAAAATATTATGAAGATAATGTATTGTATTGTATCTTATTACAGGTCACCTCCCAGTTTGAAAAACCTTGGATGCTCATGATAAAGCATTTCAACCGACATCTGAAGATTTACGACCTCATGCTTTAGGGGGCAACTATTATAGACATATTTGGGCACTGCAACCCCAATCACATATGTCCATAAACCAAGGGCTTATAAGTCCGTAAAAGTGTTGTTTCATACCCTAAAGGAGCAAAGTTAGCTGATTACATCATCTCCCAGAAGTTCTCCTTGAAAAAATACTAAGAACTGGTCAAAAATGGACCATACAGACTGCTTAGTGCTAAGGGTGCGATGCATCTCACCTACCACATGCAAAAAGTACGATGCATACTAAAAACCCTTCTGTGGGGTACGATGAGCGAGAGCAGACAAATGGCAGAGGCAGTTGGCTAGGTGGAAACCCAGAGAATCTTCTAGAAACTGCCCATTTGACACATGCCTCTCTGAATTTGCCCAGGGATGAGTAAGAGATCATGAATCTCCTAGTGGAACTAAGAACTATCAGAGAGAGGACACTAATCAAAATCCCAAAAGCTGACTCACCCACTTACAAACATCTTTATATGGATCCCTCATCCCAAAGATCCAGAGGCTAGAATTTTGCATCTTGTAAGGAAGTGTTGTTGGTTATTTTGTGGAACATCATAGTGTTGGGTGATCTAGCTTTTCATGAGGCGAAGAAGGGCTTTCATGCTGGGAGGATGGCACTGGGTCAAATCAATGGGTTGTAATCCTCTCTTCTACTACTTCTATCAATAAAGCTATTTGAGTTTTCCTCCATATTATTGTATGTCTTTGAATATTGAATTGATATATGCATTTGTATGGTCAATATATATCTGATCCTATATTGTTTACGATTGTAGATTTTGATGCTTTGATGGTATTATGCTGCTTTAACTCTATAGGTGTTCTTTGAAGCGGGACAAGCGAGAAAGGAGTGGCAAAGATCTGTTAAAGGGGAGAGGAAACAAGTAAGGAGCCAAGCAAAAGACTGAGGTTGGTACTCTCTGCTTCTCTCTCATCTACTTCCCATAAAGGAAAACACAAGTGACTTTAGTTTGTTTGTTTCTAAGATAGCTACCCGTCTTAGTGGGAATAGCAGCTCTGAATGGACACTAGTTTTCCCGATAACACCATGGAACTAATTCTAAGTATGGAAGGCCATTCAATGCCACCATTAATGACAAAACCTCCTTCATCTTCCTATAAATTGACCACTCACTAAGTGATCAGGGGCTGGATTATGTTGAATTGTAAGGAGATAATTTTGCTATGAGATTTGGCTTTGAAGCAAGTATTGTAATGCTACAAGTTTGTCATGCTTTTGATGTGTTGTGGATGGGATCCAAGCTGGAGGAATGGCTTTGAATCAGACACTAATGGTTGTAATTCCTTCTTCTATCTAATAAAGCGTTTGAACCTTTTTCCCATATGTTTGTATTGTTTCATAATGCTTATATGTGTGAATTGTATTTGATTCATTTCACTTATATTCAATAGATCGTATGAATTTATCGGTTCTTTGTGTTCTTTTGTGTTTACAGGGTACTTCTCAAGCATATTAAGTATAGGAAGGAGCGATAGGATCGATACAAGGGAGATGAGAGGAACTACAAGTAAGTCTCCTTATCTTCTCATCTTATCTTTTGCTTATAGGAAAAGTCTAAAACACTTTAAACTGTTGTTCTAGGTACAACTACTTATCTAGGGAATTAGTATTTATCCATAGATACCAAATTCTCCAAAACAGGTATGTCTAATTTCTCTCTGGATTTCGATTTATGTGAATATTGTGTATCTGGGAAGCAAAATCAGGTGAGTTTCTCCTCTGGTGCTAAGATGGAAAAAGGGATATTAGAGTTTGTGCACAGTGATGTGTTTGGACATGTTTTAGTTCCATTATGTGTACTATGTATCATTTATAGATGACTTCTCAAGGAATAGATGGATATATTTCCTCAGGAAGAAATATGAAGCCTTTGACAAGTTTAAATAATTTAAAGCTTTGGTGGAAAACCAGACAAAGAATAAGATAAAGGTGATGAGGATAGATAATGGTGGAGAGTTTTGTAAGAATTGTGGTATAGCATGGTAGAAGACTACTCCATACACACCTCAGTAAAACAGAGTTGTGGAAAGAATGAACATGATGTTGATAGAAAAGGCAAGAAGCATGCTCAGTGGTGTCGGGTTAGGACAAGAATTATGTGCAAAGGTGGTGGAGACTGAATGTTACATGGTTAGTAGATCACCTTCATTAGTGTTGGAGGATAAGTCTCCACATGATGTATGGACTAGTAAGAAACCTTTTCTTTCACATTTGAGGGTATTTGGATGTGATGCATATGTACATGTTCCAAAGGAGAAAAGAACCAAGTTGTATAGTAAATATGAAAGGTGCATCTTTATTAGGTATAAGGATGGTTTAAAAGGTTATAAGATTTGGAACCCAGAAACAAGGAAGGTTTTGTACATTCGAGATGTGGTGTTTAGAGAGGTGAAAGATTTTATTAAACATGAATTCCTACCAAAGGAGCCCGAGAAGATAGAATTTGAGGTAAAGGAGAAAGAATCAATCTCTATAGTATAACAAGAATCATAAGATGAAGTTCCTCAAACTCTAGTTGTGAGAAGATCAGTTCGAGAAAGAAAGCAGCCATAAAGGTATAGTCCATATTCTTTTTGTTCAAATTTTTCTTTATCTATTACTGATGATGATCCCAAAATTGTTAAGGAGGAAGTAGATCCAGAGGATGGAAAACTCTTGAAAGATGCCATGGTTGATGAAATGGAATCTTTGGACAAAAATGAGGCCTGATATTTGGTGGAGTTGCTAGATGAAAGGAAACCCATTGAAACAAATGGGTGTTTAAGAAGAAGATGAATGCAGAAGGCAAGGTGAAGAAATACAAAGATGAATTGGTAGCAAAAGGTTATTCTCAGGTGCCAAGAATTGAAGTTGGTGATATTTTTTTCTCTTATTGCCAAGGTAGCTTCTATTAGATTACTTTTATATATTGTTGTTGCTTTTAATTTTGAGGTTGAATAGATGGACATGAAAACAACTTTTATTCATGGGGATTTAGAAGAAGAGATCTACATGAAGCAACCTTAAGGCTTTGTGGTGAAGGGTAAGAAAGAACTTGTATGCAGGCTAAAGTCTTTGAATGGATTAAAACAGTCACCAAGGATGTGGTATCATAAATTTGATACATATATACGGGTGTGTATTTTAAATCAATTGGTGACTGTGTTATTATTTGGTCTTGTATGGGGATGATATGTTTCTGATTAGAAATAACAAACAAGTTATCGAGAATTTGAAGACCCAATTGTCCTCCAAATTCGACATGAAGGATCTTGGTGCTGCAAACTATCTTTTGGGCATGGAAATTAAATGAGATTGGGAAAAGAGGAAGCTCTAGTTAAACTAGAGGAATAATGTCGAAACAATACTACAGAGGTTTAATATGCAGGATAGTGAACCGGTGAAGGTTCCTATTACTGTATGTGTAAATTTATTTTTTGAATAGTGTTCCAAGACACAAGTAAAGGAAGAGAACATGTTCCATGTTCCATATGAAAGTGCAATCGGTAGCCTGATGTATGCAATAGTTTGTACTAGACCAGACATTGCACATGTAGTGGGAATACTGGGTAGGTTTATGTCAAAACTAGGGAAGGAGCATTGGACAACAATGACATGGGTTTTCAAGTATTTGCATGGCACTAGTGATTATGGTCTGTGCTAACAACGAAGACCGGGATTGGACAGAGTTTTGGATATCCATGGCTTTGTTGATGTAGACTGGGCTAGAGATCTGGATCAGAGAAGATCTAGAAGTGGGTATGTGTTTAACCTATTTGGAGGTGCAATCAGTTGGATGAGAAAGAGACAATCTGTAGTGGTACTTTCAACTATAAAGGCATAATACATGGTAACCACTCATGCAAGCAAGGAAGTAGTTTGGTTGCAAAGATTGTGTTCAAGTATGGGGTTAATACAGTGAGTTATATGAATAGACTGTGACAGCCAAAGTGAACTTTTCTTGGCAAAGAACCCTACTTATCATTCAAAAATAAAGCACATTGATGTTCAATATCACTTTGTGAGGGATATGGTTGAAGACAAAATGGTGTTGCTGGTAAAGGTGGTCATTTTGAAGAATGTTGTAGATGCATTGACTAAGCCTGTGAGAACTGAGAAGCTTTTTTGGTGTAGAGAAACAATGGGAATTGCAGAGCTAGACAAATGACTCAGCTCACATGTGTCCCCCTGTGGAAAGGAAACAACAAGTGGGAGAATATTTGGTGTGTGTTATATTCTTTCCATGACTAGCCTCATGTTCAACACTCTCTTTGTTGCACTGGGTGCAACAGGGGGACCCTATCAGGGGGTTTGCAGGGGAACAACACCCCAAGAAATTTTTTTTGGACCCTATATTAGGTGGGTGGACCTACCTATGGTTTTTTTTATGGTTTTCACACATGGTTTTGAGCATGATGGTTTTGTGCGCTTGGTATTTTGTAGATCCAGTCAAGGGAACTATGGTTATGATCTAATCCAAGGTTAATTGGTTGGGGTTATGAATTCTTCTATATATATAAAATATATATAATATTATATATATATAAACAACACACAAAAAACATAATATAAATATATTATAAAGATAAATATTATTATGTGTGTGGTGTCTGTGTGTGTGTGTGTGTGTCTGTGTGTTGTGTGTGTGTTTGTGTATTGTAACATTGAAAGGAATAATAATGAAAATTCAATTTGGTTGTCCCAGTTTTGGGATCCGAGGGAAAATGTCTGTGTATTTGTTTTTTGTTTCTCACCATTGTATATTTTATGTTTTTTAAGAATTCATTTGCAGGTAATTTTTGTACAGGGTTAAAACCTACACGCTTAATGAACTGTTTATTTATGTAAAACAATGAATTATCTTCTCCTTTGTTATTTTATTAGAAAAGGATTAAACTTAGGACTCTAGTATATAGAATGCTACTCTATGTATTCGTAAAATCAGTTCAACATTTGGGATTGTGTATGAATAGAAAGGATTGACCTTATTGTATGTTAAGGGTTCTTGAAAGAAGGAATACCCCTGTTGTTACCCAAAAAAATTATTGTAAAGATTGTTGTTGAATTTGAGATTGATTGTCAGAATGAATTATGTTAACATATGTTGTAATTACTTTGGTAAAAATCATTATGTATTCATGGAAAGTGTGGTTCTTGGTTCAATTTGTTAGTACACAGTGTATTTTTTCTCTAAAAAGCACCAAATTTTAGGGTGGTAAAGCCTCTGAGGGATCCTGGGTTAGTCTTTAGGCCCAACTAACTAAATAGAAACCCAAAAACAATCGTTGGTTCCAAGGGGATTACACTCTAATAATTATACCTTAAATATATATAATTCATTTACAAATAGATATAATTCTCAAAACAAAACAAACCAGTGAAAGGAGTGAACCAACGAATTGTAGATACAATATAGTCTTAGATAGAGTTCAACATGCTATAATGATTTATCTTTTAAAAGACCTTGAAAAAAATAAGTAAGTTGTTATGGAGTAAGCCCTTCAAAGGCCTCAGCAGTGATGAAAAATAGAAATTATAGTAAACAACCAAAATAATAAGATGTTAATACTTTATTGTTCGACAATACCTAAACTTAAGCCAATTTACTAAAGAAACTTATACACCATTATCAACAATGAAAAATACTACATTACAACTACTTATTGTAGAAAAATAACACATACCATAGGTGCACAAAATTCAATCCAATACAACTATAACAACATTCAAAAGATTTAATTGACGAGGGTTTACAAATTCCTTCGTGTAACAACCCTGATGAAAATTCCATGTAATAAAAGTTAATCAAGGGAAAATAATAACCATGGTTGATGGGACACTTATTCCAAGCTGAATGAGGGAAAAATCCTAGTGATGGGGATCACTTGTGATTGTTTAATGGCTAAGGAAATTGGCAAAGACAATGGCTAAGGCTTTGGAAAGGGAAAATGGAATTTTTGGCACCTTTATTTATGAAGGTAACAGGAATTAGGAGAAAAAGGAGGTGAAAGGTCACAGGTTTCATGTGAGGAAAATGAAGGAAAATAATGCAGAATCGAGACAATATAGACCTCATTCATAAAAGGGCTTATGAGGATCAATTGGTAACCTTTCATCAGTTCAATTTTGGAGCTCTCTCATTATTTTGTCTCTCTCTCTCATACTCTTGGAGACTTAGGGTTTTATTTGGAGCACTCTTGGAGGGTGTGGAATACATGGATTTTGGAGAAAGAAGGAAAAGGAAGAGTAGGAAAGCATAAGATGACATTGGGAGTAGAAGCTACAGGCAGATTTCTTGCAGGTACCAAGTTGCATGTATGTTTTCCTCACTAGTTTTGGCATGCATGGCATATGCATGTGGATTTTTGTTCATGATCTGTCACTGACATGGTGGATTACCTAGATTGATAGTGGATTTCCTAGCCTTTTCATTTCTTGGATAGCCATGGAGATTATGGGTTTATTTTCATTGTTTTTTTTGGTTGGTTCTCATGTTTCCTTTTCTTGGATTGAGTTACTAGACCTAGATCCTTGGTAAGAAAAATGCTCTGGAGCCCTGTAACAACTTGGGTTGAGTTACTAGTCTCATAGACTTGGTTGGAAAAATGCTCTAGAGCCCTTGGTGGGTTGAGTTACTAGTCTTGGAGCCTTGGCTGGAAAAATTCTTTGAACTCAGTAAAAGTTGTGGGTTGAGTTACTAGTCCCGGAGGCTTAGTTGGACAAATACTCAGGAGCCCTAGAAGGCTTGGATAGAGATCGATATGATGATGGTTTTTTGATGTCTGAATGTGAGGTATAATCACTGTTTAATGGGTTGAGGTGGATGGCCTCTGGAAGCCCTGGATGGTTTTGGATTGATGTGTTTTAGGAGATCCCAAATTCATGCTTTGAATATGGCACGGGGGTGAATGGCTGAAGAGGATTTGGCTTAGCCAGTCTATGGTCAGGTGGAACATGGAAGTCCCATCCTGGGATTGGATTTTGCATCATCAATATGAGATTATTTCTCATTCTAAATCTATGAGTATTATACTAGATAATATGTGGTTTATATGGCTTTGATTTCATGAGTATTTGTGTTGCTATTATGTTGGTTATTTATATGTTTTATGACAATAGCAATATATGGCTCTCGTCATGTTTTTACTTGTAAATGAATAATGAAATGGAAGTTGATGTGTTGAGGCATCAAGGCTTCTTAGCGATTCTGAACTAAGTATGAGACCCCTATGCTCATATATGTTATTTACACCTGTAGATTACATCTTTGTGATATGTTTGACGAAATGTTTGTCATGGCTAGTAGGGGTCCAGTGAATGTATTATTGAAGTAATTTCATTAGCACTATAACTTTCATGTTTTCTTACTATTCTAAAGGTATCATGCAATTTTGCGCAGTGACCTAGGATCTAGGCTCGAAAATGTGGCTTAATTTCCGAGTACGTTGGCACAAAACTAACAAAAATAATCCTTAGACATTGGCTTGTAGTCTAGTTAGAGCGTCCAGAGGACCCTGGACGCTGGCATACCCATAGCATGAGAGCGTCTAGAGGTCAAGTTGTCCAAAAGTTCAGTGGGACCCAAGGGGTAGCTACCTGAAAGGTTGGATTGGTTCCTGAGGGTTCTAATACTAATGTTGAATGTTTGTATATTGTGTTTCCCTCATTTCCACTTCCCTAACGTGAATTAGGATGTCGAATCATATCATAGTGGCCTCTCATCACATGTTTACCCTGGCTGGGTGGTTGCTTGGGTAGATGTGGGAGGAGGGTGTTATAGAGTAGTATCAGAGCATGGTTCACCCCTCAGACTGGATGGGCTATGTGTTGGTCATGCATGCATGTCAGTTGCATGTGTGTCTCTTACACTTGCATTCCATATGCTTGTTTCATTTGCATAATGTAAATCATGGTTTTAGTGATGTCATCATGAGGAACTTGATCTTGTTATTATGGAGTGCATCATCATGAGTGTATGATTGGTTACATGTTCTTATACTCTCTTAGTTACATTCTTGTATGTTTGATTACATGTATCATTCTTGTAGGTTTGGTTACAAGTATTGTTCGTTTATGCTTGATTGCATGTGTTTATGAATGTGTATGGTTGGTTACACATTGTTTATGCATGTTAATGTTTGCATGTAGTCAAGTGTACAGTGATGTAGTGGTTGTTGTCATGCATGAGGTCATGATGTGTGTTGTTGTTAAGGTCATGCATTGATGACTAGACCCTAGTTAAAAATGATGATTGCATGGTCATATGATTATATGTTATGTTTCCATATGTTTTCATGATTATGGTATACATGTGTCATGCTTATTTTTTGATCTTGTAGACAAGATATCCTCCCCCGAGTTATACTAAGGTACGTGGGTTTATTGTGATTTGGTTTAGCTGACATGATATACCCTGCAGAAATAAAAATCAAATGGCTAGTAAGATGGTAGACTACAAAGACTCTCCCTATGAATCAGAAGAGTAGTATAGTGTTGGGAACTCTTCTGATTTTGTAGATACACTGAGAATATTAAAGGAAGAAATAAGGAGTTGTAAGGTAGATAATGACAAAATAATACAAACACAAGAGAAGCTAGTAGCAGTAAATGCAATGATACTTTAGAGTTTGTTAGATTTGCAGCGATAGGGGCCACATCGGATCAGCCATGAGGAGGAGGAAAGAAACAATTGGGCATATGGTAGTAGGTTGCATGGTGGTCACAGGCCAAATGGTGGTGAAACGATCAAAGATGGCAGATTTTTGGGCATTTTGGATAGGAGGAGGGATAAACACAGTTACCATTCTAGTTCTGGTTCTAGCAGGCATGATGATCGCTATCGTTATCATCCTTATAGGAGAAGTGATAGGGGATACTTGCTAGATGATTTTAAGAAAGCGAAGCCACCTACTTTTGATGGAGATATGAAGAAATTGCAGGATGTAGAGGCATGGTTTCTTGGTATGAAGAGGTTGTTCAGGTTGCATGATTATTCGGAGAACATGAAAGCTAGTTTAGCTACATTTAGTCTCAAAGGCAAAGAAGACATTTGGTGGGAAGACGTGTGTTGAGCCCAAAAAATGGGTAACTTATTGGGCTCATTGCCTATTATTCATGATTAATCCACCATTCTTCATAGTTAATGCATGCTTTTGAGTATATTTATGTTGATTGAATGAATGAGAGTAGTCACTTGACCATGGAGTCTAATATGTGGTTATTGCAGATTTTTCGACAACTTTTAGACCAAGGTCAAGCATTTATGAGCCAGTTGACAGCCAAACACGAGGGAACAAGGCTGAGGATTCGTAGGAAGGGTGTCTCCTGCACTAAATGGCCCCTTCCTTGAATTCTCCACCATCAGATCGGAGTTCAGCAGGCCACCGAAGATGATTCCCAAGGGTAGCCGAGCAGCTTTTTGTAAACTACCTGATTACTTACAGTTTGAGCAGCCGAGCCCCTTGATTTAAGGAGGGTTGTTGGAGGTCCTCGTAGTGTATAAGAAGGAAGGCTTCTAGCCTTCATAGTTTACTTTTGGAACATTTGTATTTTGCACTCTAGTGTTGCTCTTTTTTTTTGCTCATTTTGGAGCTTTTGCTGTAAACATTTTTGTGACATGGTTATTTTCTGAATAATGGAGATCAGTTTCATTTTTCTTCAACTTTGAGCTTCTTCTTAGGAGCCTATAGCTCTTGGGGTTGGGCCCAACCCAAGTGCCAGGACCTCCTCTATGTACTTGTTACACTAAAATTTGTCACCATGACTATTTGCAGTTAGTATGGCTCCATCAACAGTCATACTATCCTCCTTGGCAAGCCTCATACCTCTGCTCTCCATGTCAAACTTCAAGAAAGAGAGAAAGTCATTAAAAACACGTTTATCTCTGGGTACACAATTTCTCTCTACCTTACCTGCGTGTACGCATCCCAAGTTCACAATACCTGCGTCCTTGCACACTTTGTATGTAAAGGGGTGGGTGCCTACTCCTGTAAAGGTCAAAAGGCACAAGTTTCATCTTAAAAAAGTTACTTGTAGTCATTTCTAGAGCATTCTAGAAGATTTTTTGACGTGTATTGAGCGCCTCCAGATGGTTCATGTATCCCTATGAAAGAGGAACTTATCCCATCAAGAGAGGAGCTACCCCATCCAAAAGAGGGGCTTATCCTATTGATGGTGCACCTGATTAACTTCCTCTAGAACAGTATAAATACAGGCATTCAGCCAGAGGAGGGGAGTTTAAAAGCTGAACATTCCAAAGGGTAGATGCTGCTGGAATTAGGACTTCCTTGTAGAAGCTTGTGAGGAGAGATTCCCATCCTTTCTTGTTTCATTTGGAAGTGGGTGAGCTTATCAAAGTAAGGGAAAACTCTTGCTGGACCCTGGGAGGAACTTGCACAACACCAAGGCTCAGGTTGTAATGGTTTCTTTTGTTTCCTATTAATACAAATAAGTCCATTCTTCTCAACAATTTGTTATTAATGAGTTGTTTCATATACTCCTTGGTCTGTATGTTGAATATGTTTAATTTTATGAGATATTCAGGTGCTATTTAATCGTTTGATTGTTAGTGAATGCAAGTTTCGAAGTGAAGGAGGAGCTCATCTGGATCGACGAGGCTGGACACTACAACAGCGTTGGACTATAGGTAGGATCTAAACACTTGATTTCTTGTATGGTAAATACATGTTTAGAGAAGGATTTCTCTTAATTGTCTTGTTTGTCACTAGAAAGTCTTAGGCTTCTAGGGAGGTTGGTTTTGTCCGCAAGATTAACTCTTTCTGCATGACAGTACCTATAGAAACATAGTAAAAAAGAACCGTCAAAGCATCTTGATCTATTATATCATAATCATTACAAAATCAAAAATACAATGAACATACAATGGCATTCACAAATGATAAAATTCACAATTGCACAGTTATATGGAAGAAAACTTGAAGAACTTTATTAAATAGAAGGGAGAATTACAACCCAATAATCTGATCCAGCATCATCCTCCCAGCATCAGAGCCCTCTTCACCTCCTGAAATAGCAAGATCACACGGACAATACAATGCTCTTTCTCAAATACAAACTATCAACACTTCCTTGCAAATTACAATATTCCAGCCTTTAGATCTCTCAGATGAGGGATCCATTTATAGATGTGTGCAAGGGTGTGAGTCATCTCTAGGGTTTTGATTAGTGTCATTCCACTTGCTGCATTTGGTTCCACTTAGAGATTTCTTGGATCTCTTACTCATCCTTGGGTGAATTCAGAGAGGCAAGTGTCATAGGAGAATTTTCTAGAAGATTCCCTGAGCATGCACTTAGCAAACTATCTCGGACATTTGTCCATCCTCGCTCATTGCACCCTATAGAAGGCCTCATCAATATGCATCACACCTGGCTAGTGTAGAAGTTAGTATGCATCGCACCCTGACAGTGGAGCAGTTAGTATGGTCCAGTTTAGGCCAATTCTGGATGGTTTTTCATGTGGAACTTTTGGGGAATGATGTAATCAGATGACCATGTTCTTTTAGCATATGAAACAACTATTTTAGGGGTTGAAGAGCCCTAGTTTATTGACATAGAATATTGGGGTTGAAGTGCCCAAATATTTGATGTCGGGTGAAATGCTTTATCATGAGGATCTGAGGTTTTGAAACTAGAAGGTGACCTATATAAGATACAATACAATACATCATCATAATATGATTTTCATGATCTAGCTGAGGTGGGCATTCCCATGCTCAACTTTATAAATTCATTTCATGTACATAGAACAGATAGTCGTTTGCAGTTGCAGACTGGTGATTCTTCATATGTAGAGTCATCATCCTTGGCTCGGATGACCATCTGTGCAATTTCTTTGTACATTTGATGTCTTTATATCCTTGAATATATCGAAGCTCGGATGGATGAAACTAGATCCAAGGTCTTCAAACTCATTCAATCTTCATCAGAAGTACAAGTCAATCTATGTCAAGAGATGTTCTAAAGTCGAACATGGAAAGACTTCGTCTAATTACCAGTCAATAATGTGAGTTTTTAACAGACACGAGAGGAATCACCAATAATGATAATGACCCTCAAGGTACTACAGTACAATTCATGTGGTGTGAATATATGATCCAATGTCAAACACCACACAAAATATTTTGGTCAAAGGCCATTGATGTCAACTTGTCGCCGAAAGTGAGAAACTTGCCATTGAGGCATGCAAGCTTCAAAGTACTGAAAGGGTTGTTTCTAAGTCAACTTCTTGGATAGTGAGTTGATGTCGACAAGAAGTGACCCGTCACAGGAGGGCCTTAATGTATCCCACATCTACGACATGAAACGAAGAAAATAATTTTTTTGGAGGTGAAAATGATCTTACGACACAAGGTTTAGGAATGGCAGTCATGAGAAATGAAGGTTGAAGGTATTGCAGTGGATGAGGCATTAACTGGATTGTGGTTTCTCAACTGAATGACTTCTCTTGAAAATATCAGTGAAACTTAGATGAATTGGTAGTGTTAACCCCAATAGATGGATGGTGCAGAAGCCCAATGGTGAAATGACCGATGAATAGAATAACCCAACCCGATTCAATCATGGTGATGGAGTGAAAGTGTCATGTTCAAGAGCGACCTGCTACCATAAAACTATTTAAGTTTTCTTCCCTTTTTCCCCAGTCATTGCTGACCAGTACCTCTTTATTTTTGGCAAGCTTGAGGAGGATAACATATGCTTGTTCTATAATTTTCCCTTCGGGCAAACTTGTCGCTATGTTTTAACGAGTCTAGCGACAGTGAAACTTGTTCTTGTCTAGGTGGACAAGTTTGTTGCTATTGTTTTAACGAGTTTAATGATAAGGATAAATCGATATTTTTCATGTTTAGAGAGTTTGAAAAAGGACGAAAAGGAAACTCTATAAGTTCTTTTTCGTGAAATAATCCCTGAAGTCCGAAAAAGGACAAAATAATACAAAAGGGATGACTTTTTCGATCACTTTAACGAGCGTAAAAAGACAAGCACTCGAAATTTTTTGTGAGATAATCCCCCAAGTCCAAAAAATATTAAAATGTATAGGAGGGATGACACTTCCAATCACTATAATGAGCTGGAAAGGCCAATTTCTCAACAATATTTTCATATTTAACGAGTTTGAAAAGAGTTTAAAGGAGACTAGTCTTTGAGGAACGAGTGGTGTCTGGTTCCGGGTAAGCTTGAAACTTCTCAAAAATGGTGATTTCTAGGAAGAGGTTGGCTAACAAGACCACTCATCACAGCTGTTCCTCAAAAAGGGGTAAATAACGAAGTGGAAGCGTGTGATCGGCCAAAAGAATGGAGGTAATGAGAGGAATGCAACCAAGGCTCAAAACGCTGATAGCATGGCAATCACAAAGGTTAATTACCCAAGGTGGGTTCATTTTTTAATGAGCTTGAACAATGGGGGAACTATGCTCGGTGGTGGGTTTATTTTTTAATAAGCTTAACCATGGGGGAACTATGCTTGGTTTTTAGTTTTCTTTTTATGCAAGCTCTAAACGAAAAAACTAAAAAAGCTAGAAAAAGCTAGAAACGAAAAAAACTAAAAAGCTAGAAAATGAAATTGAAAAAGGTTTGCATGCCCCTAGCATAATGAAAAGGAGAGTCTCCTGTACCATATGGAAACTACTGTGGTTACGCAGGATGGTTTCGTCCGCAGAATAGACAAAACACTTCCTTGGCTTCATCCGCATAATAGACAAAGGTGAATGGTGTGTAATACCAATCACATAACTTACAGGGAACCATATGGAAACTACTTAGGTTCGGTAGGATGGTTTCATTTGCAGAATAGACAAAATGCCTCCTTGGCTTCGTTCATAGAATAGGCAAAGGTGAATGGTGTCTCAAACCAATCACATAAACTACAGGGAAACTTATCTTTTCAGTTGGGTTTGTCTGCAGAATAGACAAGGGTGCATGCCCCCTAAGCTTCATTACATTCACTAGACTACTCATGGAAATTAGGTGGATGGAATGAAGGTTGAAGAGATACCACTGATGTACAAAGACCATTTAGGGATGATGTTCGACTTGGAGCTATGCTTGAACCGGGAAATGAAATCTGGTCAATGGTGACAAATTTACCTTCATGTGGGAAACACATCACTCGAAAGAGTGTTGAAACAATAGACTCCATGTTATAAACATAGTCATGTCCAAGGAGTAGATTGTAATCTAATGGTCCTAGGACCCATCACATTCAGGTGAACGGTTTTCCTTCTTAAAGTCATCGGTAACTTAGGAAGGATCCCTAACAGTCAACTGGTTCCTTTGTTAAATCCTGACAGATTCTGTGTAATAGGCATAAGCGATGGTGAACCAAGCGCTTTCCAAGCAGTTGAGGAAAGGATACTCATTGATGCACCTTCGTCTATGACAGTGCCAGACACGATCATTTTGTAAACTTGTACTATGATTCGAAAAGGTACATAAGAAGGAAGGCGAGATATTGCTAGTCAATTCCAATCAAAGGAAGTGACTAGACTACTTGGAGAGGGTATCGAATAAACAGGAGAAATAACCCCTTGAGTAGCGGGAACTGGGGGATTTTCCTCCTGTTGTGAAGGAATGGGTGGATTTCCCCCAAGTTCATCAGACTCTAAGGTAACAAAAAGAATTTGAATGGTATCATTCTCACCCTCTTCAGGAAAGGTATGATCTTTTGAAGGTAAAACTGGGTCAATTGTCACCTCGACCTGTTGAATTTTGTCGGGTATAGACTCAGAAGATTCACTTTTAGTGATAGATGTTTCGATCGACAATTGAATTAAGTCAGTTGGTTTTTCAACTAGTAAAGGACTTGGGGAGAGTTTCCTTTATCCAGATGGAAGTCATTGTGGTGAAGTAGGATGGTTATCCAAGACTCATTTGGCTTCATCCAAAAAAGGACAACGGTGAAGGGTATGGTTCCCTTCACATAATCTACATGGAACTTTGGCCTTTCCTTTCTATCCATGAACTTCACTATTACTAGTTGATGGTGTGCTGTCAACATGATCACCAGAGGTTGATGACACTTGTTGGTGCGAACAGGGAGACCATTCTCTCAAGATCCGAGGAAGGAAGGGACAATCTCGATGAAAATGGTCTCCTATACAAATTATGCAAGGAAATTTGGGATTAGGATATTTAATGTGTAGATTTTCACAAGGTGATTCGTGGTTGCCCCCTTACTAAATTGGCTTCTTCTTCTTCTCCTTCCCTTTCTTCTTCTTCCCAGCCACCTAGTTACTAGCATCACTACTTTCACCAAGCAAAGAGGAAGAAGGGGAAGGAGAAACAAACTATTATCACTTAAGAAATGAGTTCTAAATTCTGAGCATCAGTGTTATTCCAAAACATTGGTGTTAGTCTTGGTCTAGTCTTTTCATGGTTGCTTTAGTGTCTAAGTTCTAGAAAAGAGTCTTGTTGGTATGGTCAAATAGGGTCAAAACTCCATTCTTGCCCATCACTGGTCCTACAACACACATAGATTCCATGTATCAAATTTTTTTTAAGGTTCTTATGCACTACGAAACTGTCTAGGAGTTTTCATAGTGCAAAACCTAGTCTAGGAGTTTTTGTAGTGCGAAACCCAGAATTTGCACTGGCTGCACTATAAAAGTGGGGATTCATGTAGATCCATAGAAAACCTCATCCAACTGTCAAATCTATCAAAATATTTTATTTTTTACATCATCAGTTGTCAGCTCGTACACTTTTCCTATCACATTCAACTGCTTATTCTCATCATTAGGGTCGTTAGGTGTCTTGGTATGCTCAGGTTGAAAGTTTCAAAAAGGAGCCAAGTATTAATAGTCATGATTATGTTTGGGTTCATGTATGAGGAGAAAATTGACAAGTGTTCAATCAGAATTCTTTGAAGATCAAGCGAGGCAGCTTTCCTTATCCATTTCAAGCAAGGTAGTGTTCAAGATTAAGACGGTGCAAGCTTCTTTAATCTTCACTTTGCAAGAATTCCATGGAGGGGTCTACAGAAAGGAAAGATCATAGGTCAGGAAGGTGCCTCAGGAATGAACCTGAAGGCTTAGATATTGTCCTAAAGAACAATGAATTTGAACGAGCCTTCAAACAGGTTGGTTGTTGGAGATTTTGTGAGAAACTTCAAGGAGGCCATATGCAAGTCACCAGGGAATTTTCTTTAAATTTCACAGGATTGAATTCGAAAGTTGGGGTGCTCGAATTACCCATATCTCCATAGGTTATATCTACAGTCACTAAAATTCCAAGGGGACAGGAGAGGTGGTTTAAAAATTCAAGTTTGATATGACTCCATGCAAGGAATTTTTGAAGCCAGAGTTCATTGGTTCAGACTTAAACAAATCAGTGCCCAGGAGTTTTGTCAAAGATTCATATGCCAATTTACTTACCTACATACAGAGATACTTCACCTGTGAGGGGAGGTATTATAAGGTGTATTCTTGTCACTTCAAGCTTCTACTTCATTTCACTGGACAGATATCTCTTGATTTGCCTTTCTATTTGTTTCGTAGCTTAGAAAAATGTGTGATGAGGTTCAATTGAAGAAGGAAGCCTGTGAGACCTCGTTGTCTCATCACGGGTTAGTCAAGTTGATCGTTTTGCATTAGCTCCAGAAAATAGATAGGGAGTGGTCCATGTTCATATTTATGTCTGGCTTCAAGGATGAAACTGGTCTCAGTCCTTAGGCTATGAAGATTGCTCCACCAACAGTTAGTCATCGTGCAGAAACAAGATCAAGGATATTCATGAAGTTAAAAGATAGGAAACGGGTAAAGGAGCCCAAAAGACCACTCATAATCCGAGACACACCCCAACAGGCACAAAAAGGGAAAGGTTAGGTCAAAGAAGGGGTACAAGAACAATCCACAGGTGAAACGGTCCAAAGAAGAGTAACCAGGAGCTAGTTAGCTAAAGAAAAAGGCAAGACAGTGGTTACTAAGGCAACCCCGGTTTCAAAAGGAAGTTTAAATGATTTGCTTCAAGCAATTGACATTGAAGAATCTCCTTTGGTTCGAGCAGACTTGACAGAAACAGGTAAAGGCAAAACCAAAAGGGCCAAAACCTCTAAAAAGCTCAAATTTGATGATCGGGTCTCTGAATTTGTTTTTAAGCCAAGAAGACCTATGACAAGGCATTCAAGAGAGATACAAGAGGCGCTACCAGAAGAAAGCGAAATAGGGGAGGTAATAAAATCTCATGAAAGACCTATGGCTTCATCAGAAACAACACCACATCTACGCAAAAACGATAGAGGTAAGGAAGTTATCTCTCAACAAGAGGAATCTAGTTTTGAAGAATTGGAAAATAAATTGAAGTTAGTAAATCTTGAAATTGCCAAACTGAGAAAAACCTCAAGGAAACATGCAATCAAGGAAGCTTATTTTAATAAAATGGAGGCTCTGTGGGAAGATAAAACGATTTCAATACCCGAAGTGGTCAATTTTCATGCTCAATACTACACCTGGAGAGTCCCTGCAATAAAAGAGGCAAGATACATCAAAAGGGTCAATGCAAAACTGAGAGCTCGAATTGGAATTATGAAGAGGCAAATTGAAGATCTAAAGATACAACTAAGCCAGCATGAAGGACATCCTTAGCCAAAAGAAATCACATAGCAAGTAAGGCTAAGTCCTAAATTTTGATAAAATACCTTTTGAAGTTTACCTTGAAGAATGGTGTCTATATATTTAGTTTTGAACAACTTCATGACAGATGGAAAAGCCATTTCAAGAAAAAGAAAGACTCAAGAAAGTTAAATTTTGGTCTTAAAATTGTGTTTTTGAAATTACACAGCAGTTTCGTAGCGCGATACGAAACTGTTGTAGCTACATATTATGATTCGATGGACCAATTTTGAGAGACAAAGGGAAATCTTTTTGAAGAGGAATTTTTGAAAAAAATCATTTACAAAGTGTAAACATCTAGCAAGGGCAAAACAAGTAGAGGAAGGATTGTTGGGTCCCCATAATACTAGTGATTACCCCATTGATATTGTAGTTGTACCCCTTATTAATATTGTTGTGCCCATATTGTTACTATTGTGCCCCATAGAAGCCCACTATTGTTATTATTGTGCCCTTACATTATTATTGTTATGTAGGCTCTGATTATGTTATGACCCCTTAGACTCTTATATTTAGAAAGGAGGTCTTTTTATTTGTATCATCCAAGAATTGTTCATTTATGTAATGTAAAATAGGTTTCCCCCTCGAAGAGGCTGAATTCTACGGCGTTGATCTATCTTTTCTATCTTTTCTTGAGCTGGTTTCATAACATTTGGTATCAAAGCTTTGGATTCTAGGGTTTCGCTGCTCTAAACAACTCATCACGGCATTTTCACTATAACTTTTGTTCTGCGACGTTTCAGAAGTTGACAAAAAAACCCATTTCCACAGACATCACGCTAAATCTCGGGTCCAAATTTCAGAGCATTTTGCACTATAATTGCGGAGATATGATCTGAGGAAGTTGGTATTTTTGCAGACTCCTGAATTACATTCCAAACAGGTGACCTAGGGAAAATCGTCATAAATTTTTCTATGAGCATTGGATTGAAATTTCATAAAAAGGCACAAAAAGAGGACGAACTGTAGTTTCTTCTATATATTTTTCAGAGCCAGAGGTCGAAACAGTGACTCATGGAACGTCGTACAAGTTCGCTCTACTGAATTAGTCTATAATCAGGTCACTGTGGGAGATTTGGCGTAACTCTTCATTGGAGAATCCAATTGGGGTCAGATGGGTGGGATTGGAAAGAGGACACAGAGGGCGACCGTAGGTCACAATTTCAGAACTGGATGATCTGAAATTATAGAGATACATCAGAGGCAATATCGAGCTCCTACAAAGTGAAAAAAGGTGTGTATATTTTTTAAAATGTTTGCGTAAGCTTGGTTTGAAAATTCATTTTGAAGGAATTCAAAGGGAATAGTGAAGCATTATTATCAGTAATTGATGCCCTGAAGAAAAAAAATGGAAAAACCTAGTAGGCAACCTGAAAGCTCTAGCATGACTCACGAAGAAGAGGAAGAAATGCAACATGATATATCAAAATTACGAGACCAAGTGCAACAAGTGTCACTTGCACAAAAAGGAACAAAATCTAAGATGGATT
>APFE030969266.1:0-15836 GCA_000404065.3 Pinus taeda
TTCCTAAGTTATAAAGAGTTTGAGAAATTTTTATTTTCTTCTTTAAGACTAGCATAACTATATCAATTAGATTAAATAAACAAAATATATAACAAGATTTTTAACTATAGAGATTCACTCTCACTTGTAAGTAGGCTTTGTTGTGATAACATGGGCTGGCGTAACCCATTTCATATGGCACTTATTCATATAACATTTATTTTAATTAATCAATTTAATCAAAATAGACTTTTAACTATGGAGATTCACTCTCACTTGTAAGTAGGTTTTGTTATGATAAAATGGGTCATCAATACCACATGCCCACAAAATCATAACCCATTTCGTATGACACTTATTCATATAACATTCTTTAAAATTAATCAATTTAATTAAAATAATTGAAAGGTGATAACTGTTTTGAAATAAATTTCAATTTTTAATTTGTAAATAATATTATAAAATATTATAAAATATTTCTTAAAAATTAAATCTTTGTCATTCACTTAAATATTTATGATCATTAATAATAATTTAATTTTTAGATGGAATTATAATAGTTTAGAAATTTATATTATTATATAAATAATAAATATATTCAAATGATAATAGTAGATTGGAAATTGAATTATAGTTTATAATTAGAAAAATTAAAAGGTTGTTTAATTTTAGATTACTTCTATTTTTTAAATATTAAAATTATTAAAAATTAAATAAAAATTGAAATATAATATTATATATATATATATATATATATTAATATTAATTAGAGATTTAATTTTTTTGTATAATAAATATAGTAGAATAAGGAAAATTTTTAATTAAATTTTAATATATAAAATATTGATATTGAAATTAATTTATTCAAGATAGATGAAAATTATACATTCCTCTTCTAAATATTTTAATATAAAAAATTAATATTAATTGTTATTACTTTTCATTGATATAAAATATTTATTTAAATAAATAAGAAATTTGAATTATAATTTTATTTTTGAAAATAAATTATATATATGATTGAAAATAGTCACATAAGATAACCAAGTATTAAGCTAGCCTATTGGATAGCCATTTTAATAAAAATAAATATAAAATTATATTCAGCGTAAATTCTAATTATGAATATATGCATTCTAGGAACATTTATTTCCAAAAATAAACAAAAAACTATTATTAAAAAACTATTATCAATAATAACAAATTCATTTTTAAAATTACTACAAAGAAAATGTTAAATTGATATATTCATCAATATTCCATGTCACATACTACCTTCACTCGATCGAGCCGTTTGACTCGATCGGGCCGTTTGATCTTCCAACGGTACAATCTCGGAGTCAAACCTGAAGTCCACATGAGTTTCTTTATAGTACAACCATCGTCTGGAACGAAAGGCTCGATCGGGCCATTTGATCTTCCAACGGTACAATCTCAGAGTCAAACCTGAAGTCCACATGAGTTTCTTTATAGTACAACCATCGTCTGGAACGAAAGGCAGAAAAGGAAGGATTACTGACTCAATCTCCAAGGTCGAGGGTTGTTGAAATCGTGCATGCATTACGGAACACAAAATTAAATATACCTCACCACTCTGCGACATAAATTTACTCTCTGTTTGCTCATGTTTTGTTCGTTCATTCATTCGTTATAGGGGATATATTCATTGTATATTTCATTAATAAATACCCAAAAGCAGGTTTTAATTGAAAATATATCAATGATTATATATTTGCAGTCTTGCAATCGATTAGAAGCTTCTACAAATCTTGCATTAAAGAGAAAAATAAAGACACCTCACCGTTTATGCTAGGTAAATTCACTCTCCCATGTTTCATTCGTTTTAGAGTGTATATTCATTGTATATATTTTTAATCAATACCCAAAATTTGGTATATTATTAATTAATACCCAAAAACCATCATTTAAAGCAGACAGTACGGATTACGAACTCGATCTCTAAGCTCGAACAAAGAAATAAACCAATATACCTCACCACTTAGCCAAGTAAATTTACGATCTTCTTCTTCATGTTTCATTAGTTGCAGGGGATATAATCATTGTATATATCATTTATCAATGTACAGAATTGTTATTAATGGAAAATATATATCCTATAAATAGCAAATATATGAATGATTATATTCCAATAGTCTTATAATCATTGTATATATCATTTATCAATATACATAATTGTTATTAATGGAAAATATATATCATATAAATAGCAAATATATGAATGATTATATTTCAATCGTCTTAGATTTCAGAAGATTTCATGCATGGTGTTCTTCTGTAATTTCAATTAGCGTGGTCTCTTAATATTCATTCACATCATGGCTGAAGCTTACACACAGCTGGAGCTTAACATCATCTCGGCTCAAGATCTCAAGGAGATGCATCTTTTTGGCATGAAGGAGATGCAGACCTACTGTGTTGTCTGGATCAATTTTGAGAAAAAAGTGATGACACAAATTAACAAAACAAGTGGCGCAAATCCTACCTGGAATGACAAGGTCATTTTCAGAGTGGAAGAGAATTTGCTGCGTAGTGAAACCTCTGCTGTGATGGTGGAGATATACTGCGTGGGTGGCCTCAGGGACAAGCTTGTAGGCACTGTGAGGGTCTTCCTTTCCACTTTCCTCAAGGACTACGGGAGCCCAGATTCCAGCGGGATGAGCTTCTCAGCACAGTAGGTCCGTCGTCCTTCTGGACGTGTCCCTCAGGGCATTCGCAACCTTAGCATCATGATTCTTGATGGAGTGGATCTTCACAGAATAAACAGATTCAACCCTATGTTGGGAATTTCTGATAATTCCAAACAAAAACTAAACAGAAAACAATGCTCTAGTTTTAACCCAGGAAACAAAAAAAAAATGTTTCTAAAGAACAAAGTTCACACATACACAGAGAAATTTATATTCATTAATAAAAACAACATGTGTTACAAATTCCTTCCTCTCACAAAGGGATTCTCCAAGAACTTCCACAAAAAAAATTACTCTGTCTCTTCTGAAAATTTTACACTACTGTGTGTAAAAATTTCTTACATTTACTGCTATGTAAAAAAAACCTTCTCATTTCATTCACGTTGCTGCATTAAAAAATAAAAACTATGTCTCTCAAAAATTCAACACTACTATATAAAGTTTTCTTCATTCACACGCTGCTGCGTATTACATTCATTCAACATGTTGTTAAAAAAAAAAAAACAAAAAAAAAAAAAAAAATCTTACATATTACATGCGTTGCTCTATTCTTCCCCTTTTTTTCTTCTTCGCACTGTTGTGCCTTTCATTACACATACAATGAACAAAAAAAAAACATTACATATTACATATCTCGTAAGGGAAAACTACATCCCTAAATAAAAATAAAATTAAACTTTTACCTACTTTTACTGACCCCAGTACAAATTCAATTAATTTCTTTAATTACTTCAGCATGGCGAAATATATATATTTTTTTATTAACCGTGGATTTTACTCCACGTCAATCCCACGGTAAATTGCTACCATAACCATAGATCTGCCCCAAAATAATCGGACGGTTGACGCAATTTCCCCGGAGGTCCCTTCTTACCTGACTTTATGCACCAGGGAAAGGCGGTTTTGAAAAAGTTGCTATGGCCACGTGTCAGATGGTGACTGTGATCGATGCCCCTCTGAGGAATACCATTGTCCAATGAATGGTGGTGCGGGGAACTGACGGCGGTTTTCAAAATTTACGGTCGTTGTTTAATAGTGCTGCACAACAGTTGAAATTACAATTTCAACACTCCCCTTTAATTTCAACTGCTGGGTTATCAGTCATACCCAGACATTTCCTTAAAAACTCAAAACTTTTATGTCCCAATGGTTTGGTCAGAATATCAGCAACATGCTCCTGAGTTCTGCAGTGTACTAAAACAATTTCTCCATTGTTTACCAATTCCCTGATGTAATGAAACTTTGTGTCAATGTTTTTCGTTCTCTTAAGAAACACAAAATTCTTGGATAATGCAATAGCTGAGCTGTTGTCACAAAAAATCACAGTTCCTTTTTCTTGCTCTTGGCATAAACTCAACATCTTTCTCATCCAAATTGCTTGACATGCTGCTGTAGTTGCCACATATTCTGCCTCTGCTATAGACAATGCTACAATAGGCTGTTTTTTAGAAGCCCATGAAATGGCTCCTGAACCCATGTGAAAAACATAACCGGATGTGCTTTTCCGGTCATCTACACTTCCATCCCAATCACTATTAGTGTATCCAATTAAATCTGAACATTCTGAAACAGTGTATAAAATGTCAAACCTTTTAGTACCTTTAACATACCTCATAATCCTTTTTGCTACCTGCCAATGTGCTTCTTTTGGCCTCTCCATGAATCTGGAAATTAAACTAACAGCATGCATTATATCCGGCCTAGTTGCAGTCAAATACATGAGGCTCCCAACTATTCTCTTGTACAAACTAGGATCAAAATCCTTGTTGTTGTCCTCTTCGTTTAGTTTTAATCCCATCACTGTGGGAGTGATTGCTACCTTTCTCTCCTGCATATTAAATCTTTCCAACATTTCATTAGCATATTTCTCTTGTGAGATAAAAATCTCATTTCCATTTTGTTCTACTTCTATTCCTAAGAAATATCTCAGCAAACCCATGTCAGTCATTTCAAATTCTTCTTTCATGACTGTTTTGATATTTTCAATAAGGTACTCATCATTACCTATGAAAATAACATCATCAACATATAACACAACAATTAGTATTTTACCATCTTTTTCTTTGATATAGAGGGTGAGTTCTCCCTCACACTTTTCAAATCCATTTTCCAGTAGATAGGAATATATCCTATTGTACCACGCTCTTGGTGCTTACTTCAGCCCATAAAGAGATTCCTTTAATCTGCATACTTTGTGCTCTTAGCATTTATTTTCATAGACTAGAGGTTGTTCAACGTAAACCTCTTCCATTAACACTCCATTTATAAATGTTGACTTCATGTCCATTTGGTAAACTTTCCACTTGTTTTGTGCTGCTATGGGCAGCACTGCTCTCATGGTTTCCATTCTAGAAACCGGTGCGAAAGTTTCCTCATAGTCTCTCCCATATTGTTGCTTATATCCTTTGACAACAAGTCTTGCCTTGTGTCTTTCTATTTTGCCTTCAGCATTATTCTTGGTCTTATACACCCATTTAACTCCAATGACTTCTTTTCCTTTTGGTAGTTCAACCAAATCCCATGTCTTGTTTCTTTCTATGGCATTGATCTCCTCATCTATAGCTTCTATCCATTTCCTATCCTTAATTGCTTCTTCGAAATGAACAGGGTCGTCAACATGACAATATAAAGCAAACAATGAGTTCATACCTTCATTTGTTGCCTCTTGTTCATAAATGTCACTTAAATTTCTAAACTTCTTACCTCTTTCATTTGGTGTACAAGTGCTTGAATAAGCACTTGAATTTCTTCCTTGTGGTATGCTTGGAGAAGCACGTTAATTTCTCCTCAAGGGTGTCTCTTGTTGCCCTTGTGTTGGTGTTGTTGTTTGGGGATGTATTTCAGCCATCTCCTCATCATCTTCATCATGAGACAAAGAGCTTTTAACATTCACTATTTTCTCTATGCTTCCATCCCAAGCTTCCTCCTCAATGAACTAAACATCTCTGCTCGCAAAAAACTTCTTGGTGGATGGGTTATACAGCCTATAAGCTTTGGATTCCTCACTATATCCAATGAAAATACATTTCTCCCCTTTGCTATCCAACTTCTTCCTTAGTTGATCTAGGATGTGTGCATAAGCCACACATCCAAAAACCTTCATGTGGCTGACTCCTTGCTTTGTCCCACTCCATGCTTCTTCCAGCACTATGTTCATAACTGATTTTGTAAGGAATCTATTTAAAATGTACGCTGCACAGTGTACAGCTTAAGCCCAATAATCATTTGGCAAATGCTTTGCCTTTAACATACTCCTCGCCATATCCATGATTGTCCTATTCTTCCTTTCGGCTACACCATTTTGCTGCGGAGTGTACCTAGTGGTAAACTGTTTATGAATTCCATTTTCTCTACAAAAATGTAGAAATTCTTTGGAGATATGCCCACCTCCTCTACCAGTTCTTAAAACTTTGATATGCAGCCCACTTTGGTTTTCTACAAGTGCTTTGAAATTGCGAAAATTTTCAAACACTTCACTTTTGTTCTTCAGGGAATAGACCCAAGCTTTTCTAGTAAAATCATCAATGAATGTTAGAAAATATTAGCTGCCTGCAAATGATGGAGTTTGCATCGGTCCACATAAGTCTCAGTGGAGAATCTCAAAGGGTGTTTTTGCCCTTATGCTTTTCCCTGATGGAAAACTTTCTCTATGTTGTTTCCCCAAGATACAACCTTCACAAAGGCTGTCTGGTTTCTTTATCAATGGTAATCCTCTTACCATTCATTTTCTACTCAACAAGTTAAGACCTCCAAAAAATAGATGTCCAAATCTCAAGTGCCACAACCAATTTTCATCTTTTGGTTCGCTTTGGAAAGCCTCTTGTGTAACTGCTGTTATTTCTTCTCCATCTTTAAATCTGCCTTCATTCTGAGAGGGAACATCATGTTCCTTGTCATCTTCACTTCATCAATACATCGTTTGCTGGGTGCTCTATCCATGATGGTGCACACATCATTCTCAAAGAAAACATTGTACCCCTTTTGAGCAAGTTGTCCAATACTTAAGAGGTTACACTTCATTCCAGGAACATAATAGATATCTACTCTGGTTTTCTTTTCACCTTTCCTTGTTAAGACTTTTACTTCTCATTTTCACATAACAGAAATTTTACTACCAGTCCCAACTGTGACTTGTGACTTCACACTCTGATCTAACTTAGAAAACAGGGCTATGTTTCCTGCCATATGGTTACTACAACCGGAGTCTAGAAACCATACATCTTCACTCTTTGTTTTAGTCATATTATATGCAAACAACAAATTATCTTGGCTGATATTTTCTCTAGTGAAATTTGCACTAGTTCTATTATTCATATCATGCTGCTTATTCCTACATTCATTTGCATAATGCCCATATTTTTTACAATAGTGACATTGGACATTGGATTTATCATACCTTTGTCCTTGAGCATGATGTTGTCCACTTTGTTGACTGTTGTCTTGGCCTTGGTTCTGATTTAGATTGCTGCCTCTTCCTTGAGTATTTGTTGGACTGTTTCTTCCACCTCTGTTTTGGCTTCTGCCTCTTCCTCTCTTGTTTCCTCTACCTTGACCTCTTCCTCTTCCAATGGACATCTGGGTCTTAAAGGCATGCTCTAGAGATGAGTTTTCAATTCTACACAATCTCTGCTCATGTGTTATCAGTGATGCATGTAGTTCATCAACTGAGAAGTTTGTGAGATCCTTTGTTTCTTCTATAGTAATGACAATCACATCAAACTTTGAGGGTAGTACCCTCAATAGTTTCTCCACAATCCTCCTTTCTTCAAGAATTTCTCCATGAGACCTTATTTGTGTGACTAGACCAATCACTTGTGTGAAGAATGAGTCAATATTATCTTACTCCTTCATGAAAAGATTCTCAAAATCTCTCCTCAGCAATTGTAGTTTTGTTGTCTTCACTTTCTCCATGCCATGATAGGCTATCTTGAGATTTTTCCATGCTTCTTTGGATGTCTTGGCTACTTCTATCCTTGGAAACACACTCTCATGCATTGCTTGATATAAGAAGTAGAGGGCCTTAGAATCCTTCTTCTTATAGCTCTTCAGCAGTTCTTTCTCTACCTGAGTTAAGTTATTAAACTCATTTTCATCTGCTGGTTCTTCAAAACCATCCTCAATAAATTCCCATAAGTCTTGTGAAGCTAGCAGGGCTCTCAGAGTTATTGCCCAATAGTCATAGTTTTTTCCATTAAATTGTGGGAGCTGGGTATTACACATACCCATGCTAGTGCTGGCTCCAGCCATTCTTGCACTCTTAACTATGTTTCAAAATACTTAGACTGTGTATTTAAAATAACTGTCTATTCTCAACAGCAACACACAAAAACAAAACTTGACAAATACCTTCGATAGATACTAAGATTTTTACTACTGGTTTTTTAATATATACAAGGATATGAAGTTTATATGTTTTAATAATTGCAGCCAAATTATCAAGATTTAATTATCTTTTTTATAATAGATACTAAGATTTTTATTGTTATTTTTTTAATATATAAAAAGTTGATAGGGAAATAATTTATTTAAAGTAAATGTTTAAAAGATTACACATTTTCTATTCTAATATATTTCAATTTCAATGTAAAAATATTAATATATTTCAATTTCATTGTAAAAAATATTATTAATGAATTAAGTTTTTTATTTTTCATTATAAAATTAATTTACTTTGCTAAATATTAAAACATTTTATTTTTGGAAATATATTTTTATAATTTTAGTCTTCGAGATATCTCAATAGATGATGATCATGAAAATGAAGTGATATGTGAGAGGAGATCTGAGGCAATTTACATGTGCTTGAAGAATGGACATACATAGTCACCTAGAGGTTATAGTTGTAGCAGTGGGAATTGACCCCGTCACGTGAGTACAAGACTAGCGTAATCATTGATTCCTCCAAGCGCGCGCCCACACACACAGATAAATATATAGTTTGTATGAATCAACGATTGATTTGGTCTTATACTCACGTGACAGTCGATTCCAACTGTTGTCGTTGTACATCATGTGGAACCGTTAGTGTTGGGTTCGGAGCAATTTCCTCGTACAACAGGAAGAAGCTATCTATGGTGCTCAAGAGATGTATCCAATTGTGATCTACTATGATAATCATAGTTGCATTAATCTCTGTAAGAATCTCGTATTTCATGATGGATCCAAGCATATAGATATTTGGTATCATCATTTACAATATTGCGTGTAATGGAGGATAATGTTGCTACAATACATTCCAACGGAGGAACAAGTTGTTGACATCTTGACTAAGTATTTGTCAAGAGGGAAGTTCGAGTTCCACTGATGCAGGATAGGGGCGATTGGTAATCCCTTTCTTGCTAAGAGGGATTGTTGAGAAGTGTAGCAAGAAAGTCTCAATTTGACATTTCCTTGGTCAAATTGAGAAAATTCAAATTTCCACATCAACAGACAACTTGGAAGCAGTTAAATGAGGTGACATGGTTCTTTTCTCTCAATTAGCTTAATAGATTTGAGTTAGAGGGCTTGGAGTTTAGTAATGCATGTGTGATTGCTAACTTGTAGCAATCCAATTCAATTATTTCGAGTATTATTCAATTAAACTAGTTCTAATTGTTGATAGAACTAGTTGGAGGTCAGTTGGGTAGTGGGACAATAGTCTAACTCAATGATCATCCAATTAACTAATAAATCAACCAAAAATAGTTGTGCATATAGAGAATTTGAGTTCCCTAGTTGTGGTTGAGATTCCAAAGCAGTGTAACATCAATTGTAGACTAGTCTTGAGTGTATATGTGTTGCATGTCGTCAAAGTATCAACCTTGGGAATTGCACAATAAATTGGAGGAAAATTCCTAAAAAATAAGGGCCTAATTCCTCAGTATTTGCACAAGTAAATAGGGGCTCAAGTGGAGGTACGAATTGGCTAAGTCTGGGTCAGAGCTTCTCATTGACCATAGAGATAGGTTATTCACTTGCAGGTTGAGCTCAGAGTGAGTTAGAAATTTTAATACATTCTCTATTCATATGGTTAATGCAAGCAGGATTAAGGGGTTTTTACCATTTCATTTCCCCTAGATAAATATGTGTGCTTGTGTATGTGATTGATGAGTGTTTGTGATTGTTTTTCTAAACTATGAATTAATTTCCACATATCATTAGAGTATAATTGTGTTTCCTAATTTTAGATTAAATTTCTTGAGAAATTGCAATTCTATCACCATATTTCTACACATTGGCTACCAGTAGAAAGGATATCATCAGCATCCAGGCCTTCATCTCTATTCAATCCTGGCATTTCTACACATTGGCTACCAGTAGAAAGGATATCATCAACGCATCCAGGCCTTCATCTCTATTCAATCCTGGCACACATTTGGGCCCCTCCAAACCTTTAGCCCCCAAAACTAACTCAGACACCCTAAACTACTTTGTTCAACCTTGCCCTCATTTAGGCCCCCGTGAACCCTCACGGCCTCTGAACTAGTTCAAGCACGTTGAAATACTTTGTTTGAACTGGCCCACATCCACTCAAAAATTCTTGTGGCGCATACATGACATAAGCCCTCAGCCCTCCATTCGTTTTGGGTAGCAATTAAATTAAAACAATATATATATATATATTCCCACATTGGCTAATTTATGGTCATAATGTAGTGGGGTAATTGAAAATGTGGATTCAATATATGGGCTCCTCTTTGTTATGTCAATAAGGGGGAGAGGGGGGAGGTGTTCTGTTATCCTGATTCCCCCACATGGTTTTTCCCTGCTAATCTAACGATGCATAATGTCAATCCGATAAAAATCTGGGGTGGTCTGCAATGATAGTTTAACCCCACCCTAACATAGTTCCAACTTCCCTTACGACATTACTACATTCTGCCTCCATGGTGTAATTCCACCCCTTGTTTTTGGCTTGTGTCCCTACATTTTGACTTTATTTTCATTAATGAAAATATGGCTAGATGGAAAAATGAACGTGATAAATATTAAATTTGGAAATGATCCTTAGTCAATTGGTGTCACTCTTTGGTGGTGACTCCCTTACAGTTTTTGGGGTTCTCTCTTCCTTGATGACCTTCCTCATTGAGCTCCTACTGTTGTTCAATTTCTCTTGATGAACCTTTCGTTTGCTTTTTATCACAACGCTACTGCTTCCACAGTTTTCTTGGTATGAATGCGAGTCAATAAACATTTGTTGCGGAGTTCATTAAACTGTGGAAAACTACTATAGAGATTCCAATGATACCAATCTATTGTGAGAGATCTCAAGCTCGAAATCTCACTGGAAAGATTAAAGGTAGAAGGGGCGTGGTAGTATTTTACAGGGGCTCAACACCTTGAGAGCCACGAAATTCTGAAATCAATATCTCTTGACGAGTTTTACTCACTATCAACAAAAGAACACATTATATATTTTTCAGAGAAAAGTTGTGCGTAGTTTTAACTTTTAAATTTGTATAGAAAAAAATTGTATAGAACAAGGGAATTTTAAGTCTCACATTGACTTAGAAAAAACATAACTCGTATTTCATATAATATGGATATAAGAGAACGTTATAAGACATACGAATATGGATATATTACGAGTATAGATATCTTATCTTGTAGAACGTCTTATATTATTTTCCTGAACATTTGAGATGAACGGTTTAATAATTAATATTATTAAAGATTAATTTTTCTATGAATTTTTTTTATACTATTTGATTATATATCCTCCAGACATTTCAAACATTTAACTTTTTGCTTATTTTCTTCTTTCCATTTTGGTTTGACGATTTGTGAACCCACAGCCATTATAAAACAAAAGTAGTGGTATGCCATTTGCAAATCCATTGTTGGTTAAGGGAACTTATAAATCAATCATTCAATCATTCAAAGAGAAGGCTACAGATCGAAGCTCGAAGCCATCCACTGATTGGTGACAATAGACACCTTGCGTGGTAGTAGTTTGTGGATCCTTCGCAGTGAGCTGCATCCATTAACCAATGAGTTACCACAAATTCAAAAACACAGTGTGACGAGTTGATATCATCCTTATAATTTAGTTCATTCATATATTTCTATTTTCACAGGTTTTACCTGAAACTTGATGCTAGCATAGCACACCAACGAGTGAGAAAATAATTACATTATTTCAGAACCACTGAACAGACATTATCATAAGAGGAAAATATATAATCAACCTTAACAGGGTGTCAAAAAATAAAAGCAAAGCACACAACTCAAAATACAAAATAGAAGCAAAAGTGTATATAGTAATCTAAGAGGATTCACCAATTTAGTTCAAACCCTAAATTAAACAATGGAAGTACTTGTACTCATAGATACCATGGTAATGTTTCTCAAAACACAAGTATTTTTCTCACCTTTACTCAATTGTTCTCACTATAACGAACCTCCTGAGCCTACCTAGGAATTTAGCCTCTAGGACACATAAATTTAAAATTTTGGGTTCATTCACAGTTAAAGATTTACCCCTCCTTACAGATCTTGTCTTCTAAAATTACCTCAGCCATATTACTATTAGGCCATAGTACAGATTTCTCATTAATTGTTTTGTTGGTTCTCTTATATGGAACCATAGATTCATTAACATATCTGATGTATGTGATCAACCATTAAACTTGTGATGGTAGGCACCCTATCAAAATATCTGGGTAAATCTCTACCAGCACTAGTGGAAATTAATTTCATGACCATTGTAGTGTACACTACATTATTGACCAGCATTTCATTCACATGCATACTAGTTACACTTGCCACACAGATACTTAACCCATTAGTCATAAAATGGGAAACATTATTTCCTCAATTGGTGAGTATGCGTAATTAGATATCACTTTAGAGAATTACAAGCATACCATATCTCTGTAGTGAATGTAATACGATCAGGTAGAGAATCCATAGTCATCTCACATATTCATACATAATCTCACCATAAACCATGTTAGTATATATATAACTTCCTGCCATGCTTCCGCTACTAACCCTATTCTTAGATGTAAAAGAGGTCATATGTACAATATTTCCATCACTTTCATAGTAATACATTAGCATAGGTAATCTAATTATGTGTCAACCCATTTAATGTACTTCTACAGATAACTTCACACTAGAAATCTGAATGCAAGTCAATCATGAGAAATCTAACGTTGTGAGACCAGTAACAACAGCTAATTACCCTTATTCCACCATTTCTCATATACATTAAAGGTCACATACATAAGACAGCAATTATTTCCATATATATAAAACCTCATCTATACAACTGAGCTACATGGGTTAACCATTTCAACAGTAGGAAATAGAGATAAGAAATCAACCATCAGAAAGTCTGAGCTAAATTATCTAACTTCATAACAAGTAAGCATTAATATAGAACCCATACTATGCAAGTGAATCTTATCAGAGTAGAGAGGAACACCGTTAAGTCTATTAATACATAAGCCTATGTAATTCACGCGAGATTATCATGGCAAGGAAACTTAGGCAATCATCTCATAGAAAAACTTGAACAATAACGTAAACATATGAAACTATTTTCATAAACAAACTAGAACTAACACAGAGAGAGAGAGAGAGAGAGAGAGAGAGTAAGAGTCATCATAGAAACATTTCACGCATTTGAAGCCAACTAAAACCTCACTTGGAGGGAGGAGCACCACCAAATAGCCATGAATCACCTTTGATTCCCCATGAGCCGAAGATCTTTCCAAGGATCAATTGTCCTCAATTGATCAATGCACTGGGTATTTAACACCATATTTCATGATTTAGTTACCTTTAGCGGCATCCCTCTTTTATGGATTTTTCCAATTTCCTAGCTCTTTTTTTGGAAAAGCTCGTATTTATCTCCCATGAGGATTTTCCTCATAAAATATTTCCTTTATCTCCCGCAAAGCTTTTATGTCCGATGGATCTTTATCTCCCATCCATCTCATGGATCACCAATCCATCAAATCTTATCTAGAATCACATCTAGAATCTTTATCATGAAAGATTCGTCTCTATCCCATTCCTCAATGGAATTTTATAAGCATCTCCTCTCTTTTGGTGCTCCACCCTCCAAGTGATTTATTTTATTAATTTATTTAATAACACATTTTCTTTTCATATTACATATGACCTAGCTTTCCTCAACTTAGGTTTAGAATAGTTTAACCCAGAAAGGAGGGTATCAAACCTAGATTTCCTCAGCTTAGATTTACAAACATTTAACACACAAGGGAGGATATCACACCTAGCTTTAACTTAGCATAGGTTTACAATAATTTAGTACATAAGGGAGGAGTGTTACATACTCCCCCCCTTAAATTTTACACCGTCTACAGTGTATCACTACATCATGTCCTTGTTCACAGTTAATTGTTTTTTGAATCAACAACTCTCATGGCTCTGCCATCTGAGACAATTTTTTCGATGTACATCAATCACAAGGAGTTCTCCTAGCACCTATCCTTCCATAGCTACATTGGTCTCAAGGAGCACTCTCCTTTCATAGCTACCTGTAACATTTTTTTCAAACCATTTGTGAGAATTATAGATGAAAAATTTTAACTATGATAAATATCATAATCTGTTACTTAATATTATTAAAGCATCTATTGCTTATCATTTTTTTTATCTGAAGAATGTGTGTTCTCTGCTTGCTTTCTTTCAACCCTTTGTGTTCTTTTCGAACACCTATTTCTTGCAGTCTCTCTACATACAATACATTAGTTAGCATATTTTCTGCATTAATATGGCTGCAAGGTCATAACAAATTAGTTCACATAACAATATATATTCTTCGTAATTGTATGTATGCCAAACTACAATTAACAATAGTCACTTATACCAAACTTACTTTCCTTCTTCTGGGTAACCTCCAAGTTTGTTTACCTAGACAGGCATCTATACAATGACTCCATGCATACCTACACACAAGGAATGTTATACACACCAAAACACATTTCATTTTTCAACCTTGTAGCATATGTAGTCATATTGTCTCATATGTCCCGTTGTACATAGTCCATCTGTGGTACATCCTATAATACCATCCTCATGGTATCACCTGCATAACATGGACTTTATCCACATATTCTTCCACCTTTTAGGTATTAGGTGAGATTTTATTTAGCCATACACCTATTGTACCATTCATTTAAAACCATAATACCTATTTTGCCTAAATTTCATTTTATGTACATCTAGTTTCTATCATGCATATATATGTATTTTACCTTCACTCTCAGAACCGCAATCTCCACATGCTCAAGCATGGCTAGTTTGGAGAATTACATCAAAGATCAACCCAATAACATAACCTAAAATTGCAGGTAGAAAATTTCCTCAGAAATAATAAGGATTTAACTCTTCTGTACAATTCCAATGAGAAGTTATTTTCTTAACTGCATGCAAACTACTTTTTCCATGTAGAATTTCTAGCTCTTGCCAAAGAGTTTTCACATCTATGTTGCACGTACCTCAATAATTCTAATTTTAAATATACAATTAAACCATTAATGAACTCATTCATTATGCTTTATGCAGAATTACTCACAAAGCAAACATTTTTAGAAAACAAAGTCTTCATGCTTTACAGGCTTGACCATACCTACTTCATAAGTTTCTTTATCTCAACTTGATCTCATGCTCCAAAAAAAATGATATGTTCACGCACTTTCTTGTCACAGGCATGATCACCTTCCTAGCCCATCCACACATACTCATATTGCAGAATGTTGCAACAGATAATCAGCTGCAACCAGAAATCTCTTCATAATGGCTATGGAAATTTGCGTATTTTAATTGCATAGTTGTAAGGCCATTCAAATGCATCTCCGTGGAGAAGCAGTATCATCTCATGAAGATCAGAGACTACTTTTGTATCATCACAAGCACAAATATGTGAGGTGATTCAAATCGTCCAAAGATCGATGCTCGCTGCTGACTGAAACAATCTAATCAAATTTGCATTTTTTGAATCAGCAAACAATTTGCAAATTAAGCATGCAATTCTTAAAAACAGAGAAGGGCGTCTGCCTCCTAATTAATAACAGATTCCTGGAGAGTATCGCTTTCAGCACGGTGCAGAGAACAACTTGTAGTTTTTTTATCAGTGCCTCACCATTTGACTTAGTACTGACTTCCTTACAGTTTTTGGGGTTCTCTCTTCCTTGA